>WEIS01115302.1:0-14556 GCA_013389965.1 Todus mexicanus | reverse complement strand
AAAAAAAAAGTGGGGAAGTTGGGAAGTTTGAAGCCGCACGTGGCCTCATTAATGAATCCGAGTCCAAATGTCCTCAGGATTGCCTGCCCCATTTACCATTCAGCCGCGTTATGGTCCAGTTCTTCCTCACCGCAGATGGCACACTTGGCAGCTCGAAGACAAAGGGGCCAACATTTGGATCGATGTCAGCATCCGCGGCTGTTATGTTGATGACATTCAAGTTTGGCTTTTCACAGATCTGTGCCTCCTTTGGCAGCAGCTCCGGCGCGTTATCGTTGATGTCGATTAGGTAGATCTGCAGAGTGCCAGTGCCACTGGCAGGGGGGATACCTGAATGGGAGAGGCAGAGCCCAACATGGACCGAAGACCATCACTCAAGAAGCAGTGGGAACAACAACATCGTAACCAGCCCCTTCTCTGCCTTCCCATTTCAAACTCTGCCACGCTCAGCGTGTATAGACAGTGTGACCCAAGAGCCTCCCTCTCCTGGGAAACCAGGTTAAAAAAAGGCTGTCGATGGGGATTCCCCTTCCCCTTTCCCACCCCTTACATTGCAGAGAAGACTTAGTATCTCTGCACTGTAGGAAGAGAAAGAGCATGTCCAAGGAGTCTTTGGCTAAACTTTGCCTTTATCATATACTAAAACCAACAAAAAGAACTTCAAGGAAATAAGATGCTGCTGCTTCTTCAAGAAAGGAAGAAAAATCCCCATCAAAACCCCCAACCAACCCTAAGCCTTTCTTTGATTAGTACATGACGCTGGAGAACCTGGAACTTGGGAGAAATGTGGGAAGAGTCTATTAGCCCGGATGAAACTTCAGCAGTTATCCTAAGCACTCTAGACAGAATTTTAAATCAGGTGTTGCTTTATGTGCATTTTAATGGCTGCAATATACCCGTGATAGATTAATTTTTCAGAATAACGAGATTTATCTAGGTCCTCACTTTCTCAGCTGCTGAATGATGGATGTGGAGGTGCTGATGTGCTGCTGCATCAGCGCTGAAGCCAAGGAAAGGGGTGAACTCCAAATCACATTGCAATAAGTGCCTGGGATTTACAAGGTCAGATGGTGAGGATCAGTTTGATGGGTTCAAGCTCTACCACTGCTTTTGTGAATTGCCTTGGCCAACTCGTTTGATCTGTTTTGGCTGGCGGCTCATGCAGATGAACGCTGCTAGATCCTCCTAAGACTATTTTGGATTTCTCTGCCCCAGCTGCTTCCACAGAGGGGAAGCTCAGGATGGGGCTGTGGGACCACACCAGTCCCACCGTTGATGGCACAAAGAAGGGGCAAAATGTTCTTCTTGATGCTGCTGCTCAGCACTGAAACTCTTCCATAAGTTTGCCTTGCCCTTGTGACTCAGGCTGCAATGACTAAAGTGAAGCCTGAAACTCCAGAGGGAGCAAGTTTCATCAGCCCTGCAAGCACCACTGTATCTGCTCGTAATGGACACGCCTCCCTTCAGCCTGAGGGGTGACCAGAGCTAACACAAACACTATCCTGGAAGCATCTACAGAGTATGAACAATATCCTTGGGTGCTCACAGCCAAGCCTAGACGTAAGTTTGTTGCTGAAGCATGGTTCTGGTTTGATGTGAGTGCTCAGCACCCTACAGAGGGAAGTCGAGGGTGGGAGCAGGGAGGAAGGCCCTCTCCTTGCCCAGGGAAGCTACCGAGCCCTCCACAAACCCTTTTCCAACTGGAGAAAATGATCAATGAAATAACAGCATGGCCACATTTAGGTATGGCTAGCATACAATCTTTTCTGGTTCCCTGATGGAAGGTCTCCTGAAGGCTCCGATCAGCATCTTCAGGATGATCACCAGGACCGGGGGTTCAGCAGCCTTTGGAGAACACATCCCTTCCATATTTTTTCCAAGTTCAGGCTATACCACTACAGTGAACTCCCCAAATCGATTTCCCATTTGCCCTCCCCTTCCCTTAATAACACTCTCCGTATACTGTGCACATTTAATTTACTCCAGCAATTTCCCATCCCGCTTTCACATTTTTGACCATAAAAACCTGGGAAAAAGATAACTTATACTGACAACTCTGTCAGGGCATCATTTCTCTTAATGCATCACATTAGAGTCTTATTGAAGCATGAACAATGTGAAGCCTGGGCTCACCGTTGTCAGCCGCCAAGAATGTGGCCTCGTAGACATTATTCTTAATGTAGTCTGACTCTCGATCAAGGACAGCAGCGGTAGTGATCTGACCATTTGTGGCATTAATGTTCAGCCAGTTTGCAGGATCTGACAGCTTAGAGTATCTACAGAGAAAGGAAATAAATACATGGCAGTCTTTTCACTGACATATCCTTAATATTGCTTGAAATAAGGTTTTTCTGGACTCCTGACCTATGATTCAAAGGACCTCTGGATAACTGGTTTTGTTGACAAACAAAACACTAATTGAGTATCTGGTTTCTGACCTCTACAATTATTCAATTTTTCGACTTCTTTCATTCTAAAGGTTTTTCTTTCCACTAAGTGCTGCTTACATGCCAGCGTCCTGCTGCTGGGAGCGGACACAGCCTGTGGTCTCTGCAACTGAGGAGAAATGGGGTCTGCAATGACCACTACCTTTGTATGCCTGAACTGAAGGATGGATTCCTGCTCTCTCCTTCTCTTAATGTTCTTCTGAAAATAGCTCTTGCTCTAAAGTCATAGATATTCCCATTTTTCTCCCCATCACTAATAAACAAGTTTGGGAAATACCACACTGGAAGCAGTTTTCAGGCTGCTCTTCTGTATCAGAATCGCATCTTCAGCAGTAACCGTCTTGGGGACACTATAATAGGAACTCACAGCTGCTTTCAGCTGTGGACCCAAGGGTGAAGCAGTTTTAGGTCAGCTCCCCTGCAATATTTTTGTGTATTCCTAAAATAGCAGGTAAGGTGATCCTATGCATGGGGGAGGTTCAAAGAGAACAGTGACAAAGGGGTCCCCTTGGCAGTCCCCACTGTCCCTTGGGTTGGAAGGACCCAACGACTGACTGACCTCCCAAATACTCTGTCAACTCGTAGCCCAAGTCTATTCATGCCCTACACAGCCAGCTATGAATATGATTTGTTCTGGAAACTTCCTCCGTATTCTCCAAATCAACGTGTTCAGTTTACCTTTCTTACTTCTTCTTTTCTGGGTTTTATTGTATTTGTTGCTTTTGATTTCTACCTCTTGGCTTTCTACGGCTTGAGTTGAGATGGACACTTATTACCTAAACTGGGAGCTGATAAATGGCCAAACTATAAATTACTGAAATAAGGAAATAAAAGCTGAGCTTATTTCATGGGTAACTGCATAGACCTGCTGATAGTTTGACAGACATTTTTTTTTAGTAGCTTGATATACAGGCAGGAAATTTCTGGCTTCTAGTGAATATCCTTTTCCAGCAATGGGCTGTTTGAAGCTGAAACTCAAAGTGATACTTGAGCTGCGTCAATCCATATGAGTAGAAAAGCAACACCCAGCTGCACAAGCCCCTGCCGAAGGAAAGAAATACATTTCATGGAGATAGACTCTTTGGGATGTTTTCATTTCTTCTTAGTATCACTGCTGTGAGCCTCCTGCCCTTTCTCTGCTAAATGACCAGGGATCCAGTTTCAAAGCTGCCTTTGTAAATGTGTCTGTGCCTAATGAGGATAACTCGAGGTGTGACATTGGCCACGCCAACTTGGGCCTTACTGGAGATGCTCCTGCTTCCTTATCTTCTGCTTGTAAAAACTCTACTTCATCAAAGGCTGTTTAGGGAGAGACTGAAAACTGAATGCAAAGCTCTAGCAGCTTGATCAGCTTGCTGTGGATCTGGAGGCTCAGCTTTCTGGATATCTTTTTCTTCCGAACTCACTAATGCCAACTGTAAAGAGAAAGCAAAATATCTTTTGCATAGTTCACGAAGAGAGGACCCCAACAATGCTCCAAGGGAGCCTTGGCATTGGGCTGTTCTGATGAAAAAGGGGATAAGAGAGATTGTGGTTGGGTTTAGAAATGAAGTGCTGGTGGATACACAAAATGTGTGTCCTGGAAGCCCTAGGAAAAAACATCTCCAGTAATTGGCTGTTCCTATTCATAGAAAGTCTTACAAGCCTCTGCACCCGCACTGTGCAATGACAGGAGGGCTCAGCAGAGCTGGTCCTTCTCCCAGAAATGTCTGATGCTCGTTTGGATTACAGATCACCCATGTCCAGGTTAGAGGAGTATTCAATCACAAATGAGCTGCTCTCTCCTCTGAAAACAGCCTTGGTACAGACGCCAGGGAAATAAAGACCCTTCAAAGGCCAATATTTCAAAAAGAATATGAGAAAAAAATGGCTTGTTAGTTAGGATGTTCTCTCTCCTCAAAAGACACAGTACCTGTCTAAAGACAACAGGACGAGGCAGTGAATAAACTATCATTTTCTCGACCAGACAACTCTGTGCCAGGTGAAATACTTCAAACTCTTCCTGACACGAAATGTCACAACCGATGCAAGTTTAAGTGGCCTCGGCTGTGGTCACGTTGTATGCTGAGGTTTTGCCAAAGAATACTGTGGTCCTTAGGGACTGGGAGTGAAAAAGAAACAAGATTCTGTGGATGCAGAAGCATCCAAGAGCTGGGAATGCATCTCCCGTCAGCGCAGACAGAGGCTGAAATATTTGTGAAAGGTGTCACAAGGACTTTCATTTCCACACACTCTTTTCTGCCAATGTATTTCCCAGTGGGAAGGTGTGTCAGCCAAGGTCCTGCACTGTGGGTACAGTTCCCAGTCTGCCCAGGTGGGACAGAACACAGTGAGTGACACTCTCCCAGTTGCAGCATGGACTAAATCCAATATTAAACCGCTTTGATCAAACACCTGACTTTTAGAAGGCTAAAATTTTGTCAGCTCAGTCCCATTCACCGGGAAAGCAGCTCATCTGGTTATGTTTGGCAACTGGTCTGAAGGGAAAGGGAAGGTCAGAACAAATCTCCCCCATGGCAGAGCAGGTAAGAGCTGTTGGGGTGCACTACATGGACCAGCATTAGTCAGATAAACACTAAGTGCCAATGGCATGTGAATGGGTATTTGGCTGCTCAAGCAATACTTAACTATATGACATCTTAAAAGTAATCAAGAGAACCTTGCTCTGAACAGGCTGACAGCTCCTCTTGCCCTGTGCTTTTTAAGGCAACTTTAACTTGAATCCTCTGGAGGTGTCACAAGACATGATTAAAAATCCTGGTCATTCTCTTTGGAAATCTAGCCCTAGTCCTTTCTGTGTCTCGGTTTCCCTTCCTGTAAACAGAAATAAGAAAGCTGCCTTTCTCTAAACCTCTGTGTTTATAAAGTGCAGGAACAAAACAGGTCACAGTATCCTTGACAAGGCAGCAACAACAGCTCAGTACAAGGCAGCCCTGACCTCTGTCTCTGTAACAACGCAGGGACACTTTGCTGTCGACTCTTGCATTCGAAGCTGCCAACTGCCCCTCTGCAAGCCACTAACGTGGGATCCAGCTCTGTCTGCCTTCCCAGACCCAGCCGCTCAGAGTCTGGCTTACCTAGAGCAAGAAGGATTGCGAGTTTATAAGCTTTGCAGGATACTCTGCAGGCACTCGACTGAGGGTGCCAGTCTCTGCCAAGCATTTTACTCACATCGCATCAGTAAGTTTGTGAAGTAGTTTTCAGCTGCTTTGCTCCCCCAATGTCTGCAGCTGAAATCACCTGCCTGTAACACCAGCTCGCTCGGCTGCCTGGTCTCCCACCTTACTGCCTGCTGCATGAAGCGATCAGGATCCACCGCTGAAAACGTTGTCAGGACTGTCCCCGTAGGCACCCCTTCCTCCAGCCTGATTAACTTGTGGTTCGTCGGGAAATACGGTGCTTCGTTGACATCTGTGACTGAAATGGTGACTCCTGCTGTCGACTGGAAGGACATCTGGATGCCACTGGCCAGGGGAGCCTGGTTTGATACCATCACTGTCAGCATGAAAGCTCTGTTCATCTCGTAATCGACTGCCTAAAACAAACAAACAAGCAGGTATAGAGCCAAGCAGAGAATAAATTCTACCTTCTGTCTGAAAGCTGCAAGATTTAGAAAGCAGACGATATCAAAGTCATTGCCTCCTCTCGTTACCTCCTGAGCTCTGTTCTTTTGAAGGTGGAAATCCAGACCAGTTTCAACCCAGTGGAGGGTTTGGCCTTCCAGTACTCGGAGTGTCAAATAGTTATAAAAACCCCAAGAAGTAAAAATTGTAAAGAACAGGGAGGATTTGCCCCGTGTCTCATTCCAGTGTTAAGCGGTTTCCATAAAAGAACTTGCTTGTGTTAGCTGAACATTGAATGAACAAATCCACCAAGGGCTGCTCTAAATGCAGCAGGCGGAGCCTGTTCAGCAGGACTGGACAGGTACTTAGCAGTGCTGTTAGCATTTAAAGCTGATGCTGAAGTAACTAAGACAGTCTATGTGGACTCATGAGCCTGAAGTGCTCTTCAGTCTTCCTCTTAAGTGAGTTTACAAGCAAAGGTGGAGCTGAAGGTCTGATTAATCAGGTGGTTCTTCCAGTGGGGCCTCTTGTCCTCTTGCAAGATGCCTCATGATTTCCTGAGGTCGCCTGCACACTCCTGTGATACATTCTGCTGTTGGGTGGCCACAGATCTCTTTTCAACACTCACATACAGATGATGCACCTTAGGAGCCAGAAGGAGCAAAAAGCCTTTGCTGGCACAACTGAGCCGCAGCATAACAATAATTCCTAAACCATCCCCACTAATTATTATGAGGGAAGTCGCTAATCATCTGCCAGGGAGGCTCGAGTTATGCAGGATCACACCTCTGCTTGTTAAAAAATGCTTTGCTGTAATTTGTAAATTTAGAAGCGTAACCACTCTCCTTAATACCTTCTCCAGCACTGAGTCTGCAACGCGGACTCTGCTGGTGTAAAATGCCACGGTTATACTGACTCTGGTACAGCTTTACTGATTTACATCACTAAGATCTGCCTTCCATGTTCTGTTTAAAACCTGGTATTGTCAGGAGAGAAATCAAATCATAGGAGGCTACACGCGAGAAACAAATTTCAGGGGCAAAAGGTAAAACAGTGGAATCTCTATTCGATTGAAGTGCAAATGTTCCTCCTGCTAAATGGTTTCCTGACAGGCAGGGCCAACATTTAATAAATAAAAGGAAGCATAAAGATTCCCAGTACACCCACCAGCACTGACTCACGGACTTGTACTGCATTCAAAAAAGATGCATGGTGAAAGTTCCCATTTAAGCACCATTCAAGGCCTTGAAACAACTTGACTAATGCATTTCCTCAATTTCCTTTCACCCCCTCTAATTGATATTCCTCCTGTCTCCATTTTTAAATTTTTTTTTGTGCTGGCCTGTTTGCTAACCTTGCCGGCAGCCGGTCTGCACCTCCCTCCCTGCAGAGGCTCAGACAGAGCTGGGGGGAATGATCCGAGCATCTCCTGATGCAGGAAACCACCGGGCTCCCTGCCTGATGATGCACAGGACGCCCTGACCACACAAGTATCTGTCAGGATGTGGCTTGATGCAAGGGAGTGGGGGTTTTTTACCCCCCAAATACAAAGCTGTTCACTCAGCTTCTTTCCTTCTCTTCTGGGAGCAGCAACAACAACAACAAAACAGTGTTGCAGAACAGCAGTGTAGGGAGTGGGGCTGGACCTGCATCACCTGGTAACACTCATCTCTTGGACCATCCTGGAGGCATCAGTACAACGTCCTGGCACATAATGGCACAGTGTCCACTGCACTTCAATCTTGAAGAGAGCTGATCTACCTCCCTCTCTTCTGAGACCATCAGAATCCCATTTCACATATTTTGTTAAAAAAAATAAAAAATTAAACTCAAGAGCCTGTGCCTTCAGGGCAGTGTTTGTGTTATTGTCCCTGGTGGGACAGGAGCTCCTCGCAGCCAGACACAGTCCAGCCTTAAGCAGAACTTCTTTCACACCATAATAAGTAATTTCTACTGGGACAGTTCATACTTTTGCTCTCTAGAACTGTCTCCTCTGAGGATACCAGCGCACAGAGCACATCAAGTTCTCCACACCACACTAACCCCTTCCATCTCTAAGAGTCTCACTGAAAATGCCACTTATTGATCAGGCCAACAGTGAAAGTAAAAGTGCATGGAGCTGCTACATCTGGGACAAGGAGGTGCTAGACTGTCACCAACTTTCTAATTTCAGGTCCAAGGATCACATGACATGAAATTAAAAAGCAGCACCTATTCCAGATAGCTCTTGTTGGATGATCAGTGTCTGATCTGGCACAAATGACTCTGAAACATCCCTTGGAGATGCTGCACATCCTCCTCCTTCACAGGCCTCTCCAAGCTGGATGCAGCAGAGTGAAGCTGAAGGCTTGCCACGTGCCATCCTTTTCTCAAGGTACTTTTAACTGAAGAAAACGAATTTGCCGTACGTTATTGTTGAGACAAATAATAACAGAAGCTTTGGAAGCATCTCCGTTATAAATTCAGAGCTCTGATCCATGCAGAGTTTATAATAACATTCTACTAAGTCGGCTCCCACAGGGCAACCACTGCTGCTCTTAGAGATTGTCTCCAGACTCTGCGGTGGCTCATCTGAGAGGGAAGTTTCAAGGCTTTCTTTGAAGATTAGGGTCTTGCACAGTTATGGAAATGGTTTGGAAAGGCATGAACAGAAAAAGGAAATGTTACACTTCTGGTGATTGGACTGGAACTGCAGATGGGGTTTTGTTGAAAGCAGCTGCAAAACGTCCCCTGGGAGTATCATCTGAACTCCAAAGGGCTTCTTGGCTTGGAAGCCTTTCTGGCCCTCTGTTTCTGGCTCCCAAACTGCTGGTGGAGAGGTGGGGTTCTCCACAAAATGCCCTTCTCTACGCTGTATCTGTGGCTGTTGTCGCCCATATGCAAACCCCTTTGCTTGCAGCAGTGGGGAGTTAGGTGTAAGCGGCTTCAAAGAGCCACATGAAAATCCAGCCCTGTAGGGTCTGTAAATAAAAGGTTCATTACTTGACTTATTTTTCTACCTATGTTTTCAACCTACATCAAGGATCAAACCAGTAAGAGACTGCTCTCACACCATGAAGAACAAGCTCTGACCGGCCACCCAGTTTGAGGTGCATACATTCCCCAAATCTTTAAGCATATTCACTTATTAACAGAGAACAAAATATTTCAAAGAAGAAGGTGGAATCCTAAGAGCCTTCCCTTCTTCACCATGAAAATTTAATCACAAGCAATTTCACTCATTCTCCCTGCTGAAAATACACCAAAAAGCCTCCCGGCTTGATAAGGGTAGGAAACTCTGAGCGCCCAGGAGGAGCAGGTGAGGTTATATAGTGAAGACATTCAATGCAATTTCAAGCTTTGAGCTCAGCTTGACAAGATAGGATTTTCCTGTGGTTCTTTGCATTGTGATCACTGTGGGTTACCCAGCAAGTGGAAAGTCAACACCAGCATCAATGGGGCCTTGACAAATCTGCCTTGCTTTTAGCCTGCAAGTTCTGCATGAGGGATGGTTCATTATGCAGAAGTCCTTGCGTAGCCGTGATGATCATGTAAATCCCCTGTTGCTCACTCTGATGTGCCTTTAAACCACAGTCATGCCACTTTGCTAGATTAAGAATAAAGGATCCTCCCCTGCTCGTGGTGAAAACGGTGGCATTTCCATCTCAGGCTAGCTACCTTTGTCAATGGAAGTTAAAACATTCCATCTTACTCTGCTGGATGTTTTCTGTTTAAGCAGAAAATATATCCGTATGGATCTGTGTATGCTCACACATACACGTGCCTAGAACTACTGCTAAGCTTGACAAGGTTCTGTACCGTTGCACCACATAAGCCTGTCAACCATCATTACAGAGCAATAAAGAGCGATAAATCAAAGGACCCTGCTGAAATACCATCTAGCAGGTAAGATGATGTCTCCCTTAAAATTTCAGCAAAGTGGCATCTGCAGACACACGCGCGTAGCCTAAGGGTCAGAGGACAGGACAAGCTCACAAGCTTACACGTTCCTACCAGTGTAACCTCATTGGCATTTCCCTGGTGTCATTTCTCCTAATGCCCAAGTTGTACGTATTAAGAGTGACTGCAGCTCATTAGCTGCAAGGGAGTGGGGCTCTTTTTTTCAACACAGAGCTACTCTTAAATCACGTTGCTCTTTAAACATTTCACCCTGAGTTGCTGAGTGAAACTTTGTGTTAGAGAAGGCCAGGCTCATCCGAAGATGCAGGCTTTGTCCATCACAGCAGGTATTATCCTTTCTGGGTGCAAGCTCCTGCGGATCACAGCAGCCTATTTGTGATACCTTCACTTTTTTGCTAGTCAGAGGGAGCATCCACAGGCATTTTATCTGGGAAGAGATTCAGTGAACGCTGAATAGATCTAGTTATTTTCTGGCTGTGTGGAACAACTGCAGAAGTATTCACTGTCTGGGCTGCTGGCCTCAAGAACTGTAAGGGGAGTGAATGCTCAAATGAAGTCATGTTCTTCGGTGGCAAGGAGGGAAACAGAACTGGATGCTTGATGCAGATCTCTTAAAGGCTTCACCTCTCCTAATGCTGAACGTAATGGATGGAGGAGAGAAGGGATAACGGATATTTACAGGCTTATTTCTCACAGTTTTTGAACACGATCCTTTGCTGATCTAACCCGGGCAGAGGTTTTGACTTGAGTGGAGCTGTTCTGAGCTGAGGATCAGGCCTAAAATGTGTGTTTATTGCTTTATATTAGGAAAAGGAAAATCTCTCCAACTCTTTCCTGCCAAGCAACTCAAGCAGAGGAAAATCTCTCCTTCTGTTACCAGGAAACTCACTCCTCCTGAAATCTCTCTTGTACTCTCTGCTTTTTACCGAGGACAACTTGACTGATCCCCTGCAGTGAAACCCTACCCTGATAACCGGGAGTTTTCTAACTCACAAAGGAGAAGGAGCAGCCTCTGCCCTAATGCTGCCAGGCAGGGCAGGGCTGCTCAGCCCAGATGCCATCCCCTCTTACAGAGCTCAGAAAGCTCAGGAGGGGCAGGACATGCAGGTCAGGCTTGGATGCTGGGAAAAGCCTTCAATACGTGAGAGTTTATGAAAGCTTACGGTGGGCTGGACTGAGTTGGGAAACCCAGAACCGGTGGCTTGAAGTATTCAGGACTCCTGCACAGAGAGAGACTGGAAACAAGAGGTTTGAGCTCTCATATTCCCAGGCAGAGAAGGTATGAAATAACTGCAGGTTGTTGGCAAGCCTTGCAGCCTTAGCTTGCTGAAAGGGTGACAAACACGGATTTGCTGTGATTTCCCCCTTACCTTCACAACGGTGACCATGCCTTCATTGGTGACGGGGTCTGTTCGGATGGTGAAATGGCCAGAGGGGTCTCCACTGATAATGCGGTAGATGGCATTCCAGTTAGGGGAGTGAGGCTGGTCCCGGTCCATCACCGTCAGATTGGCCACCACGACCTCCACTCTGTTCTCAGGAACTTCTCCTGAATACTGCAAATAAAAGACAGGAGCTGTCATGGTGGGAGCATTCCCTTGGTCCTCACGGCAACCTCCCCTCTCCCCTCCATCAGCATGCCAACTGGGAAACCAGTCCCATGAAGAGGACCACTGGGTTATACATTATGGGCAATACATCCCTTTTTCACGTCTGCTTTTCCTTTGTGTTTTCTTTGAATACTTTTACAAGCCTTTCAAAGCCTCGTTTCACCTCTGAACCTAAAGGAGAGCAAACTCGCCAGCACCCAGCCACCACCTGCCTTCTGCAAGTGTTTGAAGTAAATGAACAAATGATGTTCTTGACAGCCTCATTCAGTTACGGCAATCAGAGAGTTAATTGTCAACAGCAGGTAAAAATGGCTGCCTAAAATGTGCATTTTTAAAGATGACTATGTCCCATTAACCTGAGGTATTTTGCCTCACTCGGATTTCAGCGATGGCATTTTATTGCTTCTTCAGTGATTTTACTTCATTTCCTTCCTTTCTTTCCCTTGATTTGATTTTGTCTCATTATTTAAAGTGTTTCTTGTGATTTTACCACAGCCTTTCCTGGTGCTTAATTCTCTCATTTAGCACTGATTTTCATGGAGCATGGCCCATTCAGACAAACCCTGATGCATTAGCTGCATTCTTCTCTGCTTTCCAGTCCTTGATTTATCACATGGCTGAGCAGGGATCCTGGGCTGCGAATCCTTCCAGTGTTTGGGTCTCAAAAGCTGCCAGCAAGACACACTCCCTAATTTTCAACTGTCCTCATCTCTCAGCATTGCCTATTAGCAGCACTTGCAAATCAACCCTCTGATTGACATATGGCAAATGAAACACTGGGGAGACGATGGGAGCGGCTGGCTCGGCGTCTGCAACTGAAATCCTGGCCCCAAACTGCAGGAATAGAGCTCTCCTGAAAATCTGGCCTTTGGTGTGCACAAATGCCAGGTTATGCAAATGATAATAAATCATTCTGTTGTTAACACAAGAGTCCCTCTCCACTCCTAACCTGGACCCATCCGCTCGAGCCTTTCAGTTATGTGCGCTTGTATTTAGCACATGTTATTCCACCACTGACAGCAAAAATATTCAACCTGCCTTACGATAATGTAAATTTAAACTTGCCCTTTCATGGGCTCCTAAATGGCATTTTGCCCTCGTTGCTGGTATGCACCTGTCCTAAACAAGTTTTCATTAGTGAATGCAGATGGCATCTCTTTCCAGCCATGCTGAGTGCTGGGGAAGAACAGTGGGAAGCTGTAGGATAATTCTAGCAACAGTACGTGCCACAGCTCTTCTTTTCTCTTTATTTCCCATGATTTTATTCATTTTTTATTTATTTATTATTTTTTTTTACCCATTCTCTTGCCCAATTTGGAATCTCTGCGGCACGCAGCTTAAGCAGGGGAAATATCATATGGAAATTTGTCAAAAGCCTCTTGAAAAACCCATTAGATTATGTCGCATGTACACTCCTATTATCAACCTTGTCTGAAACCTGCTCAAAAGAACTCAAGGAGATTAGTTAAACAGGATCGTCTCTCCCTAAATCCACACCAGTTATCACCCGTTACATTAAATTAATGTTGTATGGCATGCCAGCAGTGACACGCTGATGAGTGCCCAGTCTCTTTCAGGAGGTGGCTGCGCTGCTGACAAGCCAGCGAAATATGAGGTATACTAAAAATTACATACGCAACAGCCCATCTTAATATAAAGTCTGGAGGAAGATCGCAACAGTCTAGAAAGCTTTTCCATTACGGTAAATCCCAGGAGGCTCGGCACATCCTGAGCAGTCCAGGAGTTCATCCAGCTGTTGATAGCTATTAGGTCTAGTTAGCGAATGATCTGTCTTATGTAGTACTGAGGGTGGAGATTGTCCATGATGCTTATAAAGCCTGGTATTCTTCTCATGAGAACCGAGTACCTTCACGGCAATCAAAGGAGTCACCCAAAACTCTTCAGGTTGAGAAGGAAATCTTGAAGAGCTGCACCACGAAGAACAGCGTAGTTTTCATCAGCTACAGCACAGCAGCTACTGAAAATCCAAACTGGAGCCTGTCTTTCCTCCTTCTAACACTCCCCCACTATCATTAAGTAAATGCCGTAACATGTATTGTCCACAATTGTCTTTACCTTTAATAAAATTAAGTAATGACATTAAATTACACCTGCTAAAGGAAGGATGGCAGCTCAAAGCTACCCACACTTCTTTAATGTCACTCCTTCCCTACCCCGGAGTAATTTAGGATAATGAACAATGCCATCTTTCACTACGCTGCTTTCCAGCGTTCCCTCTGCTGTAAGTTCTCTTTCATGAGATTACAATTGATTTTCAAATAAAGAGAAGCATATCTATTCCAACAAGGTAAAACAATGGGCAACAGAGGAGCTGCTGGGGTAAACCTGAGATGGACAAAGCAGCACTCGACCTCTACCTGCAGCATTTACTCGCACTCCCCTGTATTTCATTTAGCTTCACTTTCAATTGTTGCATTTGAAGTCCTTAATTTCCAGAGCGCCTCTTTCAAGACCATTCACAAGGATTTCTATGGTTGATTGTTACACACTCCGCTTCCCTTCTCAGATAAGGATTTGTTCTGAACCTCGTGTGTTCTTAAATCCTTAAGTACTCTAGGGTCTTTTTTTCCTCCCCTCCCATGAAAGCCTGTGCTGGCAAAAGTCCTTCTCTCATTCCTCTGGAACTGGCCTGTCTGAGCTCATGTCTTCCTGAAAAGGAAATAATTCATTCTGATTTTCAGATTGCATCAGCTTATACTAAAATTGGTTAATCCCTGAGTTTGTCTCCTGTCTCACTCGGTACTTGACAGCATATAAACACGCAGACAAACACCACTCCTGAGGAGAAAGGGATTGATGTGGGGGGACAAATGATGAATTCTCACAATGACTTGACTTTGCGCAATAAATCTGGAGTCTAGGTGGTGAAGCCAGGCACAGCAGAGTAAAACCAATTAGCTCACTGCAGCCACTCCTAGGGAGGTGAGGAATTGAGATGGATGAACACAAAGATAATTATTCAGGCTTCCTTTGAAAAGGAGATCCTTTTTTCCAATGTTCTTACTTTTTTTTTTT
>WEIS01115284.1:0-12386 GCA_013389965.1 Todus mexicanus | reverse complement strand
TGTTTGTGTTTGGGGTTTTTTTTACCCTGTGTGGGCAGTCAGGTCTTTCTTATGTCACTGCTTTGGGGGAGCTTGCTTCAATTCTGCTTCTGTTAAAGGCTTTTCCTTTACCTTCAACAAGAGGAGAATGCAGAAGAGATCTCCCTTCTCCATTTCAAACCCCCTCTCACTAGCATCCTGCTTCCAAAACCAGGAGATTTTCTCACACTAATACCTCCACAAATCTGTAGGACATGCTAAGGCAGAGGACAAGTAAATCCAAAGAAGCATCCGTTGCTCATGGCACAGCGCCCCAGCAAAACTGCCAGGAGGTTGCTTTCTCTGCAGCCAAAGTGTGTTTATCTTGTTTTTTCCAGGCAACAGTAGCTTCCTTACTGCTGCTCCATCTCTTCGTGTATATAGTGAAAGGTCTGAGAATCAAAGATTGCTGAGGCAAGTGTGCTGGACAAGTAAGAGCAGTGGTGTAGGAGGGCAGGAGTCTCTCATGCGTGCAACGTGAAGTCGAAAGTTGGACACCAACTTTTTGCTTGGCTCTAGTGGCTCCTCCAGGTTGGTCACTTCTCCCTGGAGCTGGAGACGGCCGTGTGTAAAGCTGCAGAGCTTTGCACTGGCACCTGGGATTGTGCTGAATGCTCACTAGTGTTTGAGATTACTCTTCTCTCCCAAACTTGAGCCTGGGAACGGGCAGGCAGTGCTGGGCATGGCAAGCTGCCGGGGCAGTTTATGCTGAGTTGCAGAATGGGCAAACCTGGTGGGTGCTGGCAGCTGCCCACAGCAGCAGAGTCTTGCCCCAACCCAGTGTTGGAAGGTGGTGCTCGCTCCTTATCTCTCCATCATCTGCATGGGGCTTGCTCACTGAAGGCTCCTGCAGGCTGTCTCTCAGGCCTGTTCCATGTCAGCGGGATTTCTTTCTGTGGGATGGCTACACCCTCCCTTCTGCATTTAGGGACAATAAGGTTTTAAGTGCTTCCCGTTGCCTGTGAGGGCTAATGATCCCCGGTAACACAGTATTCCTCTCTTCACTTTTGCCTGTTTGGGTGTTTGGCTGCTGTGGCAGCCCCAAGCTATTGCTGTTCTTGATTGCTAAATGTTTTGAGAGTGGGATGAGCCGGCACACCTAGTGAGCTGAAAATGCTGCAGAAGATTGGCAAACGAGCAGCGCCAGGGAGAGGTGCTGGTGAGCTCACGGCTGGCACTGACTTTTACCCCTTGGCTCAGGGAAGTATTTTGCGAGTTGTCGTTGCCTTTGGTGATTTCAGACCAGGGTGCTCCCTCCTGAGTCAAAACAGGTCTGGTGCCCCAGCTGGTTTTGGGTGTTATGAAGCTGCAAGCTGTGCCAGGTGAGGGTGAAACCTGGGACCACTTTGGGGAGTGAAATCACGCCTATTAGCATCCTCCTGGCACCTCTGCATTTGCAGGAGTTCACTATTAGGGTGAGGATTTCTCTGAATGAAAGAAGGTGAAGTGAGCAGGGACTTCATGAAACCAAAAGAGTTAGATAGCCACAGCCATATTTTAAGCAAGGTGAATTTACTTCACGGGGTTTACATCTGTCTTAAAAATGTTCTCCATGTGGACTTATCTCCCATTCTTCATTTTGAGAATGATGGTGAGGAGTTGCACAAGATGGGGGTTACATTCCAGTCAGTGATGGTTCTATTTCAGCTGCAGGTAAGTAATCTGGCAGATAAAAGTTTGGGCTCCATGGGGAGGGATGGCACCAGATTATAAATATATGGTCTATAGATATTCTAATTAATAACTCATCTTTGGAATAAGTCAAGCATTTTGGCTGCCTGAGATGGAATTTTTACAAGCAGGGTGCGGTGTATCTGTGAGATAAAATCCGAATTCTCAAGAATGTTTAATTAAAGGGTATGATGTACTCCCATGGAAGACTAGACTGAATCGTGAATAATATATTCAAATGCACAGAATGCTCCAGTAAGCACTTTCAAAAGTCATGATTATTATTCAGTTTTCTGACACAAAATAATGCCAGGAATTTCCTTCAAGATCGATCTTGACGTGAGGTAGATAAATTGGTTAGAAAAAGGGAAGAAAAGGAGTTGTAGGGGTATTCCTTTTTTTTATCTAGGTAACCAGTACTGGCTGGAATTTGTTTTCCTCTTGGAAATGTATGTTAATATTGAAGATACAGTGAATGCTGTCTTGCCTTTCACTGTATCACTTTGCAGTGAGATGGTAGAGGTTGTGTATGGCTTGTGCGCTCCAATACAGAATTTGATCTGAGCCTGTGAACAGATGAATAGTCTGAACTCCCTCATTTTACAGGCAAAACACAAATGATTTGTCTACTGATTTACATAGTCAAAATGCTTGTCTCTGTCAGGAGACTTTCTCACAAGAGTTGTATATGTCGTTTCTTGTCAAGATCTCAAGTAGGCACTTTGGGTCCGATTTTTCAAAGGCCTTGGGACATATGTTGGGATTTTTAAATCCCCTTATGACTAACGTGTCAAACTCTTCTCTACAGCAGTTGCTGCCTCAGTATTTTTTGTGTATCTCCATATCACCATAATTAGGCACCAACATGCCTTTGAGCTATTTGTGCACCTTGGTAACATGTGGAGCGTGTTATCGTTTGCTTGGTTTTGTTGCTTTCAGATAACAAGCTCAAATAGTCCAAGTCCAGGTGCTGGCCACTGCAGGTATCTGTCACAGTGCTTTCATCTTCCAGACCCAGGACCTATGCAAAACCCCTCAGGAAATAGAAAGACACATTGATCAAACTGCTGTAACTTTGGGGGCAGCAGTAAGTCCAGTGAGCTGTAAATGCATTCAGGTTGGGGCTTTATGTTTTAACATCACAGTCTGATGTAGGACTTCTCATGCACCTGGCTTCACAAATGGTTATAGAGGTTATAGAATTGTGCAGTTACACAGAAAGCAAAATCTGACAAAGAGAGAAGTGAACAGCTAATGAAAAAGAGTGGAAAGAGGTGTTAACCACTGATGACAGAAAGGAGATGAATGGATAAGGACACCAAGGGGAGGGGTCTTCCAGACACGGCGGGGCAAGTCCTTCGCAGCAGTGCTCTGATGCTGCACACCAAGAGTGAGCCCATGGATAATTTTTAAGTACACAGTGTAGGACTTCTCTTATACCAGCAGTGCATGCATAAGTGCTTTTCTTGGTAGGGGTCCCCGAGTGCTGCAAGTCTGTTTGAAGGAACAGGCTGCCACCATTGCTGGGGGAATCTGGGGAATTGGAAGAACAGCAATCCCTGCTGGGTCCAGCTCATGGCCATCTGACACCTGGCCAAGAGGAGTGGATGTGGAAAAAAAATCATTTTAGCTGCTTTCCCCTTCCCTTTCTGGGTCTGTCAGAGCAGAGAAGAGGGCATATTCTCGTTAGTAAGCAGTGATTCAACTTGTCATGCCACAGCGGACTTCCTCTCTATGCTGCTCTTGAATTCTTTTTAGAAGACAGCGTCACCCTTTTATCCAGATGGAAATATAATCCTTTCTTATGGTGAGGATATAAAGACATTGGCAAGTACCTGCGAGCCAGGTTGCAATTAATAGCACAAAGCCAAGCAACCATACAACAAACCAGATAGGGAGCCTACATTTTACAGCCTTGTTTTACACAGCTGGTCCTTCTTAAGAATAAATCTAAGCTGAATGGCTTTCTCACTTCTTGCATCTGTATAGTTAAACTGTAACCTCAAACTAGCAGACAGATAATCAAAACTGAAAAGTAGAATGATTTGGCAGATGTTTTAAGACTGCTATTGCTTCTATAAATCCAAGAAATGGAAGGAAGCCCATTGAAAGCTTTTTATCATGACTTTTCATCGTTAGAAGATTGTATTTTGGGAAGGGGGGAGTTTCTCTTTTTTGGTATTTAACATGAAGTTGGTCCCACAGGGTAGCTCCACAAGCACAGACGTACGTATAGGTAGCTTATGGCCTTCCTGAGAAGGGCCACATCCAGAAGGGAGCCATTCTGGAAAGTGTGCTGCTGTCAGCCGCTGAAGATTTCATGACCCTGAAAACGCAACTTCAGCTCTGATTTATGAGCAGTCCTGGGGACAGGCCTCTGCTGTTTGGCGCAGCAACCCTTTCCAAATGAAAAATGAAATTTCCACCAGCCAGAGCTTGGGGGATGCACTCTACTCTCCTTTAAAAATGATACCTCGCCCACTCTCGGCCTGACGATCACCACAGTACATATCCCGGCTGTTAGGACGCCGAGACATTCAATCTGTCTTTCCAGCCCACAGGATTTCGCTCAACACCCTGGGTTTGCCTTCAGTTTGGACTCGCTAGCTGACAGCAAAGCAGAAGTTAGTGGTGGCCTTCAGGGAGGAGGGGATGGAAAGTGTTCCTGCTCCTCCAACTGTTGCTGTTGCCATTCCCTCAGGAAAGGGGATGATGATCAGCTCTCAGTTTTCCTATTGCTTGGCCCGTTCTGGTTTCCTTTCTGCCTTGTCCTTTGTGACAAGGGAGTCTGGCATTGCTCTTGCTGCGTGGGGTACCTTCTAGCTGTCCTCTGGTGGTGGCTGGTAAGGCAAAGACCTTTCAGGTTTAACCTAGGAAAGAACCAGAGTAGTCATCTTTATCTCTGCCACTGCTCAGAGCCATCCTTTCTACTTCTCTTTTCAGGCTAGTTTTGGTGGCAGGCAGCACATGCACTCATGAGTGTCTAGAAACAATGTGATGGAAGTCTCTGCGAAACCAAGAAAGACAGAACATAACTGTAGTAGTCTTTCTTCTCTTACTCCTTATTTATGTTGTCCTCAGGTCTCAGTTAATGAATTGTTTGCAGTGCAAACAGTTTTTTCTGCACATTGGTTGAAAGGGTGATTCATCATTATTTTGGACACATACCTCAAAAATGTGTATCGCTGCTCTCCAGGGAGGAATCAGGACTCATTCTTAACTGTTTGAGTGCTGTGCTTTTTTTTGTCTTTACCATCCCTTTTGACTTGTGCTTAGTATTGCATCACTCCTGTTAACAAATGTCATGTCTTATGCTCTGTGTCTGAATTTTCTTTCTAGAAGTTGCTCTTTCCCTTCCCACATGCAGTCAGATCCCAAGCAAGATAAGAAAAATCCCCCTTGCCTAGTTCATTCTACATAACTAAATAAAGTGCAAGTGTGTCTGTGAGCTTGGGGAGTATCTGTCAGTGGGTAGTGTTTAGTGAAGATGGAAGCAAAACAATTAATATAATCAGCAGTTGAAATGGATGATTTATTTGCAGCAGTGTGCTAGGAAAATACCTGCACAAGCTGGAGCAGCCCAGCAAAGGTGTTTCTGGAATTGCTAGTGAGGTTGCTGGAAATGTGCTGAATCTTTCCAGTTCCTTTCTTTGTACTCTCCGTCAAGATCTGCTCAGGAGCCCCTAGTGTGATCTGTTCTCCCTTCTGTTTCTTTTAAAAAAAGTATTAGAAAGTAACGGTTCAGTTTAAGTGATACAAGAAGAGAAAAACAACAGCCAGTGACATTCCTGAGGGTTTTGGCACATTTGAAAGCTTAAAAAATGGTCATAATAGAAAAATTGGCAATTGCTTAATTCGTGCTGTAATAGAGTTTTGTCTTTTGGGAACATTATTTGAATGCCGGAGCTATTCATCTTAAAAAATGGCCCCTGCATCTGCTTATTGATAGCTCTCTAAGAAGGACAAATAGTGGTGGTGGTGGTGGCTTTTTTTCTCAGTTAATTTGTGGTAGAAGCACCCTTCCACTGAAAATGTATGTTTTCAGAAAGAACACCTAGAAGTGGTGACAGTCACAGAATCAAAAGGCCACAGCTCTGCAGACTGCTCTGAGCTTCTGTGGCTCTTCTTCTGCCCTCCCATTGTCTGAGAAGGAGCTGCAGATGCTTCTGGTTAACCAAAAGAGGCTACTAGTACTGCTACAAACAGGTACTCGCTTTTCTAAGGAAAAATACAATGTGGGTAGACCTTTTGCTTGCCTCAAATTACCAGACCTCAGTTATAAACCCCCAAACCCAATCCAGAACATGTTCAAAGCAGTATTGGGGCACTCCTGAAGTCAAGTCAGTTTAGCTTGCTTAATTCAAGTATATACTTATGAGTTTGTTGACTCTTAGTCTGTTTAGCTGGTTTTAGGCAGATAAGACTGTGGATGGGTAAGATGTTGAGTACTGGGTTTAAAATGGCTTTACAGAGAGGTTCAGATGATTTGTGAGGCCGTGGTCTGGGTGTGAACCACGATTATTACTTGACTTAGTTTTGGTTGCAAGTTAGAAGACCCACACCAAAGTTAGCAATCAGCAAATCTTCTCCAGGCTTGTCAGATTATTGCATGTTGACATGTGCCCAAAAGCTGAAATGAAACACAGTTAAAATTAAAATGCAGCTTTACCAAAAGCCAGATGCTTCATTATGAGCTGAGCTAACCTGTCTGCCAAATACTGCTAACCTGCATGAGGCAGGTGATTAATTTTTTACAAGTCTGCTTTGGCAACTAGACATCTGTCCCTTATTCTTAAAAGTAATATCTCAGGGCAAATTATATTTTTTTCTTTTTGGTACTACAAATTACATAAAACATATATGTCATGAAAATTATATTGTGTGCATTCTGTATGAAGATACGCTGGCGGTCAGTTTGTATTGCAGATGGCTTTCACAGCAACATAACTCCATTGGAATAATTTCTGGTTTAATACTTTCTGATTTTTATATGTTAGAGAAGTAAAAAATCACATCCGTAACATACCTTATAATCTGGAATGTCAGTATATGTGGTTATAATGTAGATTTTCCATTTTAATCAGCCACTGTTCCAACTAACAGGCTGAATCAGTGGAAAATATGGTGTCAAATTACTCAGTTGGTCTCTCAAAGTACATTGCAGCTTTCATTATGAGCAGGGGTTTATCATTTCTTTCCTTGTGAAGAATAGCTTGAGATCTTCTTTGATACGTGCCATGAAAGGGAGATGATCCGTTACAGCATCTGTTATATTCATACACATAAGTAAAATACGTTGCATGCTGTCAGTGCAGTGAAATCAAATAAACTTTCTTCTTCCTCCACGTTTAAGAAATAATTTAGCTTGAGTTGTTTTGCTGAAACAGTTGAAATACACTAGTGATACATTTACTTGCACATGGTAAAAATAATACAGGTTGCAGACAGATTTGTAATACAGTTTTTAAACACCTGTTTTTAATGTTTCAGTACCCAATAAAGTGGAGGGACTCCTGGTTTTGATTTGCATGCTGACATTATGTACATTGGGATTTAAAAGTCTGTTGCCTAGGTTTTAAATGTAGCCCTGTTCAAAGCAGTAAACAACACTTGCAGGCACAGCATGGGTACGTTTTTGGAGTTCCTCAGCACTTCAGTTACAGACACCAAAGTCTGCCTCAATGAATTTTGCTCTTTGGGCACTGATAACACACAGTGTTACTGCCAAACGTGAGTCTTGGTGAAAATCCTTCATCCTCACCAGAAAGGGAGCTCCTTCCTTGCTACTTACAGTCCTACTTGTGTGAAAATATTGCTGGTCCGGTTCTATATAATGTAAGGGAAAAAAAAAGAGACTGAGCAAAGTGATCTTCCTATTACAGTGCAACAGAGCACTTAAGTACATCCTTAAATTTTCATAAAGTGGGATTAAATATTGAACACGTGCTTAAGTTTTCTACCAAGCAAGGATACATTGATCAATTGTCAGTTAACGGTGTCACTTATTGTCGCCCAGGTTACTTAGCTGCAAACTCCGGGTTAAGACTCTTTCACTGCCTTCCATGGGCGTTACAAGAGATTGGGTGTCACATGTGAGCGTGTGGGGCTGCCAGCTACCCAAAAATAGCATGAAAAAGGATAGCAAATTGCAGAATCTGCGCTCTGTTCTCGCAGACCTCTTTTCTGTTTTTCAGGAGATCCATTAAGTTTGCCCTCTTAAAAACCTGATGCATTTCGGGCATCAGTTGCAGGTACCTGGTGCACTGCTGCTTCCTTCTGACAGTTTTCAGGTGAATGCTGTTAACTGGATCCTCGTTTTCCTCTACCTTCAGTTCCTTTGATTTCAGGATCCTTTTAGATGATTGCATCTTCTTTTTGTTTCATCACCATTATGCCTGCCCACATCTAATGGGGTTGACGTCCCTGTGTCTCTGAAGCTTTTGCTGAATGTCTTGATAGCAAGACAGGTATAATGATGCTAGAGCCAAGCTTCCCACTGCTATCCTCTGTCTTTGGGGAAACTGTACCTTTCTTCATGTCATTTAAGTCTGTAATTTAGACCGGTCATTGAAGTCTGCTATATTTAGCTGATTCCTGTCCCTGTGCCTGCATCAGAATAGCTGTATCAGCATATCACACGTGCTCTGCACAGGACATGGATTCCCATATTTGCTGTACTTAATAAGCTGTACATGCCTGTCCCCTCGGCTCTCTGCCTGTGAAAGGACAGTGGCTAGAGTTCAGCAAGCCCGCAGCATATTGTGGCTGTGCAAACAGATAAATGCCTAGAAGGGAGTGGGTTGGAAGAGAGATCACATTGCACTTCTGGAGAGCTACTCAGAGCTGAGCTGTGCACCAAGGGTTAGTCCAGAGTTTTCATCGCCCTCTTAGCATCTTCACCTGAGGCCGCTGCTTGATTTAGCACCACAAGAAGAGAGATCTGAGCCTGAGATGACTGTGCCATGGCAGGATTAAGAAGCTGGAGCAGGGCTTGCACAGCGTTGCTTGTGCTTGCCTGGAGTCAGGACTACCAGTACTGTGGCTCTCCTGTGTGCGTGCACTGGGATGCAGTGCTTTGTTTATGAGCACGGGGTGGAGAAGAGTGACTATTTTGGATGAGACCGACCGCTGCCAAAGCGAGCACCAGCGAGTGGGGTGGCACGCACTGACGGGGCCCTGGATGCAGCCGTGGGGCAAGGGGATGGGCCGTGCGTGGGAGCTGCTGGCAGTGTGCCTGGCACAGTGGGCAGCACCAGGGCAGTGCAGTGGGGGGGCAAGCTCCTGCTTCCACCCCCTTGCTGCAGATACTAGCCCAGCGTGTTGTTGTTATCATTGCTATGGAAATAATTTCAATGTATATGTGTTGTAGTATGAGATGCTGTCTTACATTGTTTGGCTGGAAAGCTGCTTGACTGGTTTTAGAGAGTGGGTGTACAGGCACAAACACTGGCTGATTTTTTTTCGCGGTGGAAAGTAGGAGATTCACAGCATGGTTTTAATTAGAATCGCTCATTTAGTCTTTCACTGCAGTGTGTTCTTTAGTTGAAAGATAATTTAATTTTCTTTGTTTTGGAAGATTTTCATGCTTGTCTGTGTGAAATGTCTTTATTTACTGTGCCTCGTTGTGCTTTGTGCTTAGCTTTGATTGTGAGGAGAGTCAAAACCAAAACCTTCCCAGGGCTGTATTATTTTCCACCTGCTGTGGCTTTTAATACAGTCTCACTGCTATATATGTACCAAGTACCTGTATTTCTAGAAGGAAAACACAAGAGAAAATTGGCAAAGCATGTAGGGTTAGATTTAGCTGTAAAACTCTTAATTGATTTGAAGAGGAATAGCATGTCTAAAAGTTGTGAAGTGCTGAAGATGTGCAACTGTTATGGGTTGGTTTTTTGCGTTGAAGAAGTCCGCAGAAGATAGTGCTTGTTGAAAAAAGGGCAAAACCCCCCAAAAATCCCACTGCTCTTTGCAGAATTCTGTATTAAGATCTTGTAACACCTCCTGTGATACAGAGGGCGTTTGGTGTGGTTGAAACACAATACAGCATGGAGCTGTCGTGTCTATATGTATAAGAATATTTAGATAGTGCCTGTCATCTCAAAATAGAAGAAAAGCAACATAAAATATGTAAATCTCTCCCCGTATTTGCAAGAATTCATAAAACGGCTTGGAGTGTGCACCTTTTTTAAAGAAAAGTAGATGGCATTTATTTATCAATAATCCTTAACAATCCTGAAATAATTTTCCAAATGGCTTTTCAATTCATTTTCAACCACTTCTCTTGCAGTGATGCATTTCTCATTATGTGGGTCTTATGTGTTGTGCTCTTACTCTGCCATAATAGAATACTCCTCAGTATAGACTCAAATATTGTTATTGAATATAGGTTATAAAGTAATAGAATTTTACACAAACTCCGCCCATAGCTGCAAACACGAGCTGCCAGGGACAAGCAAATCTAGACCACAACTTGCAGGCACATGTGCTAGCATCTAGGTACACAAGTAATCTCAAACACATGTCCCGAACACATCAAAGCCTCATTTTCTAATCCCTCCTGGTTGTGAGGAAAACCTTAAAATATGTGAACCGACATAGCCCCACTGCTGGCAGCAAGAAATGGAGGCAGGTTGAAGAGGTTCTGTAAAGAGCAAGACAGTGCAGTGGCGATACTGGCACTGGGCTATGGCTCTGCAGTTTTGCTAGTGTAAAATGAAGCCCCTGAAACTCAGCCTGAGGAGATTTTACATAGGTTGTTGCTCTAATCACAGGGCAGCATTAACCTAGAAAGCTTGTGTAATAGCAGATGTTTTTAGGAAAATCGTTTGATGAGAAAAAGCATTCTTCTGTTCCTCCACTCAAGTAAAATAAGGTAAATAAAATGAAGAAAAACATGATGAAATTTGGCCTTTAGCTTCTCATATCTGCAATTATTAGTGAATATTCTTTTTCCTTTTGTATGAGAAAGGTGTATCACAGATTGTTAGGGATTGGAAGGGACCTCGAAAGATCATCTAGTCCAATCCCCCAAATATATAATGTATAATATATAATGTTTGATGTAAGTTCGAATGGAGTGTAAAAATGAACATTAGCAAGAGTACTGCCTTTTTATTATGATTTATTATGCACTTCAGTTTTGAAACAACAGCAGCAGCAAGGCTACCCAAAATGTACCTGACGCTGCTGGAGAATTTCACCTGTGCTCCAGAGCTGAGCTTGTGAAGTGCAAACTATTGTCTAGTGAGCTCTGCTGCTGCAAGGGTCTTCTCACAGCAGCTCTGCTGTATGTCTGTTTGGGTGCAGTGCAACGTTTCTTGCAGCACAGCCCTTGGTTTCTGGGACGCTCATGCTTTGAACTGTGTCTCAGGCTAGTTGCAGGGACAACTCTACATTTGGGGTTTATTTGGCTAACCATAGATGTCTGCAGCTGAGCTAATTGCCTTAGTTTCCCTCTAATCAGGGGAAAGCTTGTTGGTATACAGTTTAGGGAGCTATTAATTTTACTCTGATCTGAACATCTGAAGCAGCTCAAGTAAGTCACACCTTCAAAATGCATGTCTCATTTTGCTGGCTGTGAAGACAGCCAAGGTGAGTAGACCCTGTAGTTTTCCAGCCTGTGTGTCTTAAAGTTAGGTGGTATGAATCACCTGGCTTTTCTCTGTCTCTTTTTGACTTGATGTGTTGTGTATAATTATGTGTAACTGGGCCCAGCAAGCTTTAAAATCTTACCAGTTCCAAGATTTACTTCTTAGGTTAGATACCCAAGTAAGGCTTGATGGGAAGGAGCGGTGCCTTTTAAGACTGGTGTTCCCGTCTATGGCCTGTGTCTTGACCAATGCCATGGCTTCGTGTTTGAAGTCAACAGGCTGATACAGATGCTGTCTCGTTTTGAGTGTAAAAACACAGGTCTTGGTCACCAATATTCATCGTACCACCCTTTGAAGGAGAAAGTGTTACCCTCAGCATCCTCCTCAGATTCCAGTTGTGCACTGGCGTCCTGCTGCACTGCCTGCAGCGAGGTGTCATCCGTTTGCAGCAGCAGATAAGCTATTCTGTAAAGCTTTGATTGGCAAGTTCTGCTACTAATATTTGCAACATTGTATTTGGCTGTCTTACTAGCTTTAAACGAGGTTGTTTGTGGTATTAGCTTGTCAGTATTTGGATGAAATCCTAGTGCAACAGCTGTTGCTAAATAATGTTACTCAACATGGCAATATTTAGAATGATCGACTGAAAATAGTCCCTGTATGTTGAGAAAGCTTATCTATGAGTCTTTTGTGCTTATATTATTTACTTGCTGTTGGAGATCACAGGCCTTTCAGTTCATCTTAGCCCTTGTGGTCTGTTGGGCAAAGCTACTTGTATTATGCTTGTTGGTCAGAGAGTCTGATCTGTTGCATCCATTTTTTAGGGTTTATTTTTGGAAAAGAAGTGACATCAACCAACAACATCACCATTGCTCTCAAACAACTCACAGTGTGAAATCCAGTCTCTTGGGATTTTTCACAGTTTAACCAGACTGTCTTGCAGCATAATTGGAGCTGTAGGACCAGGTGCTTCAAAGGTTGCTTGTGGAAGGAGAGTAGGACCAGAAGTGTGTAGTGACCTGGTAAAATACACTGCCCTTTTCTGCTCTGAGACAAAAGTCACGAATAGCATGTTTATAAATCTTGTGTTATGTGATGACAGCATTT
>WEIS01115258.1:0-15368 GCA_013389965.1 Todus mexicanus | reverse complement strand
CTTGGGGGGAGGAGAAGGAGGAGAGGTCCACCCCTTTTGGAGCCAGTGCAGAGGTGATGTTCAGGCAGCATAAACTCCCTCTCTAGAGCAGGGGAGGCTACTGCACTGTAAATAAACTACTGCATCCTCTCAGACTCGTGCAGTGCCAGGAAACATCAGCCCTTCTCTGTTAATACTCTCTGCTCCAGAACAGATTGCATGAGCTCCACTGGATGCCTCTTTCCTCTTTCAACAGAAGTCATACAAGTTAACCTAAACCCCCAAAACTTGGATTAAGCAATGCTGTCATATTAAAAGATAACAAACCAGGGCGAAAAAGGAGCCCAGTTCTAGCAGTTTGCATCAAGATATGAAGACAGATTTCCAGATGGGTGTGTGCACAGGGGCTGCAGAGCGATTTGGTGTGCAAGCCAGTGCTGTCGAAGTGGGAGGCAACAGTGTCAAAACTATTGATGTCAGAAGCAAACCCTTCCTGGTGCAAGTCCAGGTGCCTCAGAAACATTCTCAGCCTGTATCTCTTTCCCTTGACTTTGGACCAACTTGTTTTTTCCTTTCTGCTTCTACAAACCACGGCAGGCTCATCCAAAAACCTGTCATTCTTTTTTTAAAAAGGGTGAAATAAACATCCCCGCATCATCCTCGGCAACCTGCCACAGAGAAACTGCTGCAAGATATGACAAGATGAATACTGCCTTTAAATGTGATATGGAGAGGAAATGAATCACGCCCACTTGGAATAAGAGACGTTGAGGCCCCACAGAGCTGATCTGCTGGTGGTAGGATGGGGTACCAGCACGGCAGTGGGTAAGGGAGGGCTGGAGGGGTCACCTCTCTGGCACAGCCCTGGCAGTTCTCTCTAGGAACCAACACGTGCTTCTTGTGGCCCAAAGGGTTCCCTAGTCACTCTGAGGGCCCTGCCTTGGCTGTACTTATCAAGCCAGGGTGAACTTCTGCATTGTGGGGCAAACTTAGATAATTTGGAGACAGCATCAGGGCAGCTGTGCCTTGTTTTGTTAAATTGCCTGTAAAAAGAAAACTGGTAAGAGAGAGACGGCCTATGGGGAAATAATTCACTAGCAGAGGATGAGAAAAAAGCATGGTGTGCAAGGCTATTGATCTGGAGGCCTTTAAGCCTCCTCAGAGCTGTGCAGGTGCCCTATGCCCAGCTACTTGGCCTGCAGGAGTTTGGTGCAGAGCTGTATGCAGGCATCAGCAGCGGGTGGATCTGACTCCTGGGGATGTAGTTTAGGGGTATGTGTGACTGCTGAGCTCTCCACCACATTATTCTGCTTGGGTCTGCTCTGTGCTGTGTGGCTCCCTCTAAGGCAACAACACAGCATGTGAAATGCATGGAAATGTTGCCATTTAGAGGTGATCTATGGTTCGCTCTTCTTCTAGTTCTTTGCTTTTAAAGCTTCTCAGACAGGGACCCAACATAAAACATAAAAATGTAGCATGTTCTTGGAGAGACTTGAGTTATTTTGTCCTAGTGTCTCTAATCTCAAAAACACATTAGAGAAATGTGTAAAGGATGTAATCTTTGCCGTAGAGATATGATCTAAACATAGATAAAGAATAACTAAAAAGATAACGTAATAGGAGACTAGAGGGAAAGGCACTGAGGTGTTATATTGGTGATGTACTAAGTTAATGAAGATGATTGCTAAGTTTATGAAGATTAGCAATGTCAATACCACATGTTAAGTGTCTGGGCACATATGTACACATGTGAATATGGATATATATGCAACCATTACTTTAGCTCTGGTTGCTAAAAGTTCATCCAATAAATAATTGTAAGGCCTTAGTGATGCTTGATCGTCAAAGGAGATGAAGAGGAAAAGAGAATGGAAGAATAAGAGTTTTCCACAGCCACCTTGTTTTCCCTCTGAGCCCTTCAAATGCTGCTCAGCAATGTGTGCTAAGAAGGCAGCTTGCATGTATGCTTACACATCTTCCATGAGCTTGAGATCCTGTCTCTACTGGTTCATTAGAGGACATTAATTGCACTGATCATAAAAGTGCTGCCTGGGACATGTAAATCTTTGCCTTTCACTGTATCTGTGCTTAGGTTCACTAGCTCACAGCAAACCTTGGGTAGCTCTTATAACCGTGACTCATTACAAAAATATTCCTGTTGTCTGGAGAATGGAGATGTTTAGTTATCTTTCTGCCAGGAGTTCTGACAGTTAATTATTTAATCTTTATAGACCACTTAGATATTTGGATACCTCTTGATAGAATCATGTATACTCTTAGCCGTCAAACCACAACAGCACCTTTTCAGCCCTACTGGCGATGCAGCAAGAGATATAAAACATCCCTCCGCCTGAACACACTGAGTGACTGGCTCTACCTTTATCAAAGTAAACCACAACAGGTTTCACTACTTGAATGAAATAAAGCCCGAAAGGAGATATGAAAAAGAGACAGTGAGGAGACTGATGCTAAGCTTGATGGAAGACTTCCTGGCTGGCTGCCCTTGCCCAGAAAGTCCCTTAGAGATGAGAATTAGTGGGTTTTATGCACACATTGGCAGCATTTCCTCACCTAATGTCATCCATGTCCTGTATGCTCTCTTCCTCACCCAAGAGTTTGAACATTTCATATTCGTGGTTATGTAGCCTGAGTCGTCCTTTCTTTTGTGTCTGTGTGGATGGGCTCATCTGTAATGTACTGCAGAGTTAGAGAAAGGTGGGAGAAGCAGACAAAATTAAAATGTCACCGCCTGTCTGGATGGGTGTAGAGCTGTGGGAAGGCTTATAGCCTGGATGGATGTGAATCCGCGTGCTTAGAAACCCAGCTCAGTGACACCAAGGGACATCCCCATGGGCACTGCAGCTGAGCCCGCCCAGGCAGACTGTTTCAGGCAGGAGGTCAGGCTCGGTGCTGAAGCTGCCAACCTGAGTCACTTGCTAAATAACCTTTAGCCCCTATTAGCAAATAGTGATGATGCAATGCTTCTTGTTCCTGGCCATAAGCCATGGCAATACAGTGCCACCACAGGAGACCTCCACTTCATGCTGCCACATGGTACTTTGAGCAAGTGGGCTGTTTTCTCTCTCAAAACAGGCATGAAATGGAAGATCATTATTTTGAAGCAAAGTTGGATTTCAGTGCAAGTCAGACTTTGTGAACTTCAGCAGACCTGAGTTTGATTTAGTATCTTAAATTCAGAGATGGATCTGTTCTGCACCTTACAATAGTTTCTGTTCACTGTTTATTCTTCAGAGGGATTTGATAAACTGAGATCATCCTGATATTACCCCTATAATGAGGCACAAAATCTGAAGCTTTTCATCCAGACCATACAGAACAGACTTTGATGTTTTTAAATATATTGAAACCCAGCTTTAATCTGTTTCTGGTTTTGCAAAGTTAGAGGATAACTGAACTTGCATAAACCCAATGTCCAAACTCTTCATCTCATCCTGATTTCCATTACCTATCTTTAAAGTGGGATTTTTTAAAGTCACATTAAACTGCAGCTTCGATTCCATCCAATCATTTAATTATGACTTAGTGCAAGATCCCACCCCACCAAAGATTGGCATTTAAAGTATTATGCCTGCAGCGGTGAGGACAGTTTGGTTTCAGAGCTGTATCTCCTTGGTGTGACTGTTCCTGATGGATTGTGAACAAAATTGTATTGTGAAATGCATGTCCTTATTGGAATTGCTGTTAACTTCATAATTGCTCTGTAATTACTAAAGAGAGAGTATCTTACACTTCTGACAGCCAGGTGCATGTATTGCTTAATCTGTCTCCATTATTGACTTGGCTCAGTTCCTGCGGGTGCTTTCCTATTCTCTTTCAGTTGTGCAATACCAAAACTAAATGGTATGACTGCTGTTTTGTTCCTGCTTCAGAGCTAACAGCAGGAGCAAACAGAGGTGAACTTTGGAGAGGCTGAGGAGGCTGGCTGGCCCATGCTGGGAGTGGGGCAAACAGCTCCTGCCATGAGCTCCCTCCCTGGCCAGAGGCCATGCTGCCTGCACCATCGTAGGGTCCACAAAGGGCAGCGGGGAGCAGAGCCTGGCTCAGACACATCACTCCGTCTGCCCTGCAAGCACAAAACTACTGCAGCGTCTTGACATGCAGCATCGCCAAGAGCCGAGAAAGAGATGTCAAGGGTATTTCTTCTGGACATCTTCAGGCTGGAATTTGGGTTAAAAAAAGTTGCATCTCCAACTGTGATTAAGAGTGGGATAGCAATGAGATAAACAGTAAGTTGTCAGCAGCTTCAGAATTGATTCCTGCCCTGGGGGAAGTGCCATTCATCTGTTTTGCTATATACTGGGTCAGAGCTTGTGCTAAAATATTGCAGATTGTCAGCTTTGTCTGTGGCTTTGGGAATATTTCAGTGGTCCTTGCTGCATGCACTGGCATTCTAATAGAGCTTTATGAAAAGGTTTTTTTGGTGTAATCCGTCAACAGATAAGCCCAGGGAAAACAAGAAGGAGAATCCAGCATCTCTCCCAAGAGCTAGCAATGAAGATACATACATTAAGCATCCTCCTCTCCCTTTGGTACACCCAGCATAGCAGGGCCTTTAAGGGTCTTGTCAAGCACAGCACTAGCTGAATAGGTGTCTGCCTGACAGAAACTTTTCTTAATAGTATTCTCACTTACATGTTGTTCCTGTCTCATCCCTTCCTATATCCTTTTTTTCCAAAGGAATAAATGTTTCTGGTCTACATGACGAAGGAACAGCTCTCCCATGGGGTATTGTCAATTTTTATTGACTTCCCAGTAGAGCAGAAATCAGTGAAACAGGTTACTACATGTGACAGCCATGCAAAGCTCTGACCAGGCAATAATTTCTCCCAGGGCTGATGTTGTGCCTCCAAGGCCACCAGCGGTGTTCAGTTCTCAGGAAGCAGGAGTCCATGGCGGGCTGCAGAGCACCCCTGTCCATCTTCAGCTCCCTTCCCTCTCCTCCAAGCAGCTCACGTGCCTGCAGGGCTCAGAAGGTGCTTTTATTAGCATCCATCTCCGAGCGGCTGCCCCTTGGGGGCCATGCGTGCCCAATGCCTTTGTTCCTCAAGCCCAGGCTGCCCGTGGCCTATTTTCTGGGCTCGTTACTGAAAACTCTTGCATCTCAGGCTGACAAACTTGCTTTGTGCTCTTCTCCGCCCTGGAGATGGAGTCCCCCTTGGGCTGCAGAGACAAAAATTGCCTCTTTTTGAAGATGTTTCAGTGTCATCCTTCCCTTCAGTCTCTGTTTGAAGGTCAGATGGTACCAGCGTTGCTCCCTTGTCCTTAGTGAACTGAAAGCATACAAAGCATCTGGCTTCCCCTGCTTTTTTCTCAGTTATGTGCTCATCCATGTAGAGCAGAAGTTGTCTCTCCAAGAGCAAAGAGCATACTTTGTATTTTAATAGGTGAACTTTTCAGCTGCTGCAGCTCCCCTTTTGCCATTTCCTCCTTTGTTAGTGCCCATTTTCTGATGAGAAACTTTTTAAGCATGAGGGGCACAGCAAAATGCAAACATGTTTCAGGAGGCACTGAAAGAAGACCAGAAGGGGGAATTTTTAATTTCAGAAAACAGTTGTGTCTTCAAAGCCTCGTAGTCAGTGCAGTTCTAGGAAACGCTTTGAACTGGAGAAGGATATGAGATGTTTTTTGAGTGACTCATGCTTTTTATAGATTAGCAGTTTTGCAGCCTTGGAGGCTGATAAGTGTGTCCACAGAGCAGGTGTAACAAGTGCCCTGTGGAGGCCTTTATTGTGCATGCAGGTTGTTTGCTTCAGCTTTGCTGCAGGGGTGTATGGCCATGCAGATGCCCTTGACTTTTCAACCCCACTGTTGTGCTAGCTGTATGGGTTCCCAGTGCTTTAGGCTGGATATCCATCTGTATGGGCACAGGGGGAGACCAGAGAGAATGATTGCATGCCTCTTAATGTAAAATTGCACTCTTAGAAGGAGCAGGGAAATGAAAATCAATGGTGGCTAGGCTGGAGGATGTGGGAGAGATCTGTGCAGAAGCAGATGTGTGTCTGGCACGGGAAAAAAGGATTTCCGTGTATCCACAGGTACGTGGGACTGGGACTGAGTGACTGGGATCTGAGCGAGCCTGGGGAGGCACTGAGATTTATCCCTCAGCACGCCAGGGTCTGAAGGGAAACCTGAATGGGCTTTACGCATAGTCCACTTTGTGCATAGTGCATTGTTATTGCTCCTGTACCTTCTTTTCCATCAAATCTACGGCTTCTAGTAAGACTTCTGCTAGTAAATGGAAGTGGAAGGGGTGGTAAGTCAAGGAGACATGTAAATGCAGCATGACTGTGCTTTATTGCATAGAGTTATTAGATAGTTACTGGTTCAACCTGGGGTTAATGCCTGAATCTAAGTGTGAGTTTGCAGTAATTCACAACACCCTAGTTTTTGGAGCTGCAACACTCTATCTTCCTTTCCCCTGGTTATGGCATGCTTCTAAATATCTTCCCTTCAAATACCATGTCCAGGTGCTTTCCACACATATGCAGAGCAAATGTGAGGCCTGTTTTTTCTCCGGGAAAGTATCTTGGATCTTTGGTTCTGTCATCAACCAGATGAGAGTTGGCTCCTCTGTGCCTGCTCCTATTCCCGATATCCTCTGGAGCGTATTTTCTCACAGAAGCTTGGTTCTTGCTGGAAACAAATTTCATATAGGAGCATTTTTTATAAGGTCCTACCAAAATTTGATCCCACAGCTGGACTAAGTAGTGGCATGAGGCCTCCTTCTCCCTGGGTGCTGTGCCCCATGCTGTGTGGCTCTATGGAGTGTTGCTAGCTCAGCATCACCCAGCAGTGACACACCTCCTGATACTGGGATGTACCTTGGCCTCGGAAAATACAGAAGGTCTCATCCTGCAGATCTTCACAGGCAACTCTTTCTTTATAACTTTCTTTGTAATGCTTGGAGGCACGGGCTTGTGTGGAGGTGGGAGGATGGCACGTATTTGCTGCTGCCTCTCGATTACCTTGAGACAAGTTAGCCAGGTTGTAGATTAACTGTGGACTAAAGCCCAGCAATTACAGAGCCATTATAGATATGTCATTATGTATATCCTTATGTTTACGACTTCGTTCTTTCTTAACCCCATTTCTCAAAGGCAAATACACTGAACATGTGGTGTTCTCGCAGCCTGCGTGGCTTTGTGTGACCTGCCTTCCTCCTGAATGGGACGTGCCCTCCTGCCTGCCCTGCCTGCTATCCGTCCATCTACCCTCTGTCTCAGGAGGACTCTTAGGACAGAGAGTCCTCGAGAAGATGCCCATTCGTGCTGCTGGGCACTGGCTGCAGTAGCAGTGGGCCTCACTTGTGCTGCCTGCAAGGACCTTGCACTTCTGCACTCCTCACGAGCACAGCTGGGTGCTGCCTAGACTGCTGTGGTCGCTGGAGCTCAGCTCTGCTGGGGCTTGCCAAAACCAAAGCAGGGCTTGGTGTCAGGAAGGAGGGCACAAGAGCAGACACTGTCTTGCAACTGCAGAGCACGGATAATGGAGGAAGAGGGGAGTAAACACTCCCTGGGCAGAGGGAGAGCAGGGTGGAGGTTGGATCCAGGCATCCTCCCCACCAAGGCTTCCTGCACAAAAAGTGGGCAGAGTGTGATACCAGGATCAGTGAAGGTATTTAATTTCCCCTTTGTGTGTGAGCTGGCAGCCTGTGCACATGCAGTACAGCTTGGGCCAGGAAGGGGAATAGGTACCCTGCTCTCTTGTCAGCACGCCTGTCATCCTGCAGGCAAGCTTGCTGCACGCTATTGGGAGCAGGGGCAGACCTCAGCCTTGCAAAAGGGCTGGGAATGTGCTGGTGCGTGGAGTCAAGCCTCCTGGCTGTCAGGAGAACCAGAGCATGTCAGCCTGCAGAGCTGCTTCCAGTGTTTTCTCATCATCTGGCCAATTTCACTCCTAATGAACACATTATATTGGCATGGCTGTTGAATGAATGCAGAAAGCATTGGGAAATGCATGTTGACTTATAGACAGCTGGAGATTTAGTGTGGCTCACAGAAACACACATAGCTGAGAAAGTATTCACAAAAGCAACCAGCTACTTGGACTAGATTAATGCTTCCACTTCTGGCTGGGGCAAGGAAGTGCCAGCTCCTCAGGAAAACATGTGGGCAAGCTCACTCAGGTGTATCTGAACTGCAGAAGGAATTTGGCTTCAAAACATTTCTGATTCGCCCTTAGGAACCCATTCCCCCTGCCGTTGTGCTGACTGCGAATGGCCTAAAACTCCCAGCGACATCAGGTAAGGAACTTTCAACAGGCTTGGAGGATTGGGAAGGAGAGAAGAGGAAAGATAAATCCAGACCCAGATTTTGCAACCCTTTTCAAAACCCCATCAACACCCAGAGCCAAACATTGCTGACCTGGGGAATACCATGAGTACAAAGTTTGCCTCTCTGACCTGTCTCCCATGCTCTTCTTTTTCACCAAAGATTTGCCAGCAGAAGATAAACTCAATACATTGACCTCAGCAAGTCTCTGTGCATGTGGCAATGGCCTCATGTGTACGAGTAGGACTGCAGTGCTCGGGAAAAACAGTTGTGGCACAGACTGAGGCTGGGAGGCACTGGTGAGCACTGCGCAGGGGAGCTGCACTGGCTGTGTTTAGTGCCAAGCTCAAGCCATGGCTGTGGGTAGAGAAGTAGCCAGGGTAAGGCAAGGGGACCTTCAGAGAGACATAGGTCTTTGGGAAACTCTCCATCCTTCTCCCTGGAGCTGCGTACTGCAGCGCATGCAGGCTAGCAGATGTTTCACTGATGGCAACCTTCTTCTACAGTTTCAAATTGCCAAGTTCTGCCCCTCTTTCTTCCTTCTCCCCTTTGCAACTGAAAAAGAAATCCATCCACTCCTTCATGTTTTGAGATATTTGGGAGGTCTAGAGTCAACAAGATGGATCTTCAAACAGTCAGAATGTGGTTTGAGCTTGAAAAAAGCAGAAAACACACAGTGAAAAAACCCCAACCCATACTGCACACTGAGTGCAGCCTTCCTATGTCACAGCCTCACCCGTATCAAGGAACCCCGCTGTCAGAAGGAAATACTCCTGTGCAAAGCATACACTGACACCCTCTCCCTTTGCAAGCAGAATTAATCATACTTATGTGCCATATTCCATTTTAATTTTTATTGCACAGTCCAAGATTAATGGTTAATGTAGTACGTCTCCCCATCTCCACTCCCATTACAATGGAGTGCTTTGAATAACTATTAACTTCACGGTTAACTGAAAGAAAATTGTTAATCATCTACAAGCTTATGTTGCATAAAAATCACTCTCTGTAACCTTCTCCCAACTGGGGGAGAGCCCTTTCCTCAATGCTGACCTTCAACGACACCTGGTACCTGCAGCCTGCAAAACACAGAAGATCATACTACACAGGTTTATTTGCTCGCCAAGGTCATAAACTGCGTGAACCAGTGGAGCGCAACTTATGTGTCTTGGTGTTGATGTTGATCCAACATCCAGTTTGCCTGCTAGCAAAGATACGGTTCTCTGGTTCTTCAGAAAGCACCTAATGAGTGGTTTTGTGTTCTTGTGTTTTAGTTTAGCAAGTTAAGGCTAATCTGTGGAGCGCTAGGTGTTGCTGGGACGCATGCTGTGGCAGTACAAACTGTCCTTCCCCCTTCACAAGACATGCGCAGACCAGTGCGTGCATGCACGCTGAGGTTCAAGTGGCAGGGTTAGGGTTGTCTGCCCCTAGGGACTAGCTTTTGTGGAAGCATCAGACACGCTGGGCTGGGGGGAAGCCCCTTGTGAATTAGGCATCTCCCTATGCAGAAGAGTCTACTGGCACCACAAGTGCAGGGTCGCAGCTTCTGCTGCTTTCTGCCTCCCCATCCAGCCGCTGCAAGCAGCCAAGTTTAGCTGCAGAGGTGCAGCCTCCTTGTTGAGCGATTACATACAGGAGGCTTGCATCCAGCCGGGAAATAAATCACCCACTGTTTGTGAAGTAGGAGGGAAGCACTTGGGACGGTGAAAGATTAGACTGTAAGCTTCACAAAACTCCCCTTCTGGCTGTAAAGATGGACTGCGGATGTTGTGTTTTTTAGCTCTTTAAATGATTATTTCTGTGCCAGACTTATTAGGCAAGGTATTGTTGGGATCTTGGCAAGGAGATAAATACGGCTGCAGGCTTCCCAGTCGTTTCTCTCCGCATCTGGTCACTGTCAGGCCTCCAGCTAATAGGCTGAGAACTGTGTGCTACAGTAAACAGCCTCTGCAGCTGCTAGGGGCTAAATGTAACTATATATTGCTCAAAATACAAACAGTTCCACATTAGGCATTGCGTGTCCTCCCCCAGCACAGAGCTGCAACCATTGACCCCTGGAGCCTGCACTGTATCACCCCACCCTGGCTTCTCCTTGGCCAGCAAATCCCATCTCTTTTTATGGCTGCAGCTCTCGAAAGTGAGAGCAACAACCCCAGCTCGGGTGAAGTTGGACTCGGCCAAACGTTGTGCAACCTACTGCAGACAGTCTCAGTGCTGAACAGCCAGGAGCTACAGGGTGGCTGAGGCAGAATGCTGGTGAGGAGGCACTTGCTGGGGACAGGGGATGGTAAGCAAGGTGAGGAGAAATGGGTGGTCTCAGGCAGCAGGGAGCTGCGGAGGAAAGGGTTTTGGAAGAAGGCGTAGATAGCTCCAAGGTCTCCTAGGATTTTCTAGATATCTCTGGCTGGGCCCAACCCAGTCTTACGGAGACGATGACAAGGGCTGGGAGCTGCTTTGGGCTTTTGCTTGGGCTTCGGGCAAGCTGTTTTTCATGCAAACATGAAATGCTGTGCAAGTGTCCAAGTACAACGCCCAGCTCCCTCAAGCAGTGTGCTTCCTCCCCTCTTCTTCCTCTACTGCTTTGTGCCTCTGTCTGCCATCCAGGGCCAGGAGCAATTTGGTAAAGACTTCTTTCACCAAGGTGTTTGCTGATCTTGTCCCATGACAAAGACAAATATGTCTCATCAGCTGAAGCCTTTGGTCACCCCAATGTTATAAATAAAATCACCTTCTGTCCAGTATCTGCAGGAGGGTTCACTTTTGCCTGAGGGGAGTTGGTGAATAGTCAGGGTTTGGCATAGTCGTTTCCTGGTGTGGCCTGTTCCCAAGTCACTGCAGAGGTCCATCTTTCAGTGCCTGCTCAAGTTAACTGGGTAGATGACAGGGTTGAGGGAGGCTTTGCCCCAATGCAATAACTGGGTGTCTAAAAGCAATCTCTCCAGAGGGAGGTTTTTCCAAGACACAGCATCCAATGCAGCAGGTGTATCCCAGACACCAGCCCCTAGTTTGGAAATTCATCTCACTGTGCTGACCAGGCTCTGCTTAAATACATTCTGATTAATTAAGTGTTAGGCCATTTACATCAGCCCTCCAGCTTGTCCACTGTGCAGCACTGCTGCTGAGGCGGTAGAGAAAGACACATTTTGCTGTTTGGCTGACTCCGGGCTGGATCAGCTGGCCAGGTGCACGGCCAATTTCCATTGCTGCTTTGAAGCTGAGAAGTATTTTGAGAAGAATAGAGCCTTTAGCCCTGTAAGTAAAAGCCATTTATCTTAGGATGAAAAAGTGCTGGCATGGAAAAATTCCAGTGCTATGAAAGTCTTTTTTCCTGAATGTCTTGGATGCTTGCTGGATTAGGTTCACTGGTAAGGAGCTCGGAGTTATGAATGTCTCTTTTACAGAAAAGAGCTACAGAAGGAAAAGGCAAGCACTGGCACACTTGTAAATGGGACAGAGCGAGATTCCCCATGGACTAGACATTTCTGAGATTGCTTTTAGAGGTATAGTCAGTATTACTGCAGCGAGCCGAGGTGGTAGTAAACATCCTATCGTAACTATAGCCGTTACTGTTTCCCAAGGGTATAGTATCAGCAGAATACCTTATAAACAAAAGCGAAGCACTCTTGGCTTTGCTCTGCACGGTTGTTTAATAACGCTTTGTGCGCCATACAGAGAGCATCAGAGTGTTTTATAGACGCTAATGAAATTAGCCTCATGATGCTCTTGTGAGGTAAGGATGTGTTATCAGCCCTTTCCCAGAGGTGAGTGTGTGTGTGTTGTATCTGCGCTTTCCCACAGGAGACACCCCGGTGGGATGGGACCTCCTGCAGTCCCCAGTCTGCTAAGTCACTGCCTCCTCAACTGGTTTCTGCCACCTAGCACCAAGGGTAGGTGCAGGAGGAGATGGCAGCAAGCATGCTGCTGTGTCACCCCCAGGCAAGACACAAACACTCTCCTGGGTCAGAGCAATCTTCCACCACCCAAGGCCTGATGAGCAGAGGCAGAAAACTCAGATCCTTCTTTTGGATCACTCAGAGTGTCTCTACTGTATTTCAGTACCTTATGTCAACTTGTAGTGTTTGAGCTCCAGGACTTTTCCTACACGGTCAGTGACTCCAAATAGCAGCCTGGATAGTGGGGATACTGGAGCAGAGCTCTCTTGCTTGCGTTGTGCATGGCTATGACCTTTTGGGTGAAAGACGGGATTCCACTGCGATTTTGCAGCGATCTTGCCCTTGTCACACACAGTAGCCCCAGTTTTGTCACAAACATCAGCACTGGCCCCAGGGTTGTTATTGGAGCTACCACTCATGCTTTGCTTTAAATAGATCCTAAGAAAACCTCTCTGTTTGTTTTTCTTGACATGGTACTGACTGGTGCTTTCCAAGAAACAAGGAAAAAAAAGCTGGATTCACAGTGGTGACTTTGACTCCATCTGGCAAAAGCAAGCTGATCTCCTAAATGAGAAAGGCACAGCCATGAAGAGGAAAAGTAAATGGGTCACTGCAAGAAGCAGCCTGTTCCTTCTGACCCAGTGGCTGCAAGTCACAAAATCTCACTGGCACTTGGTTGGAAGATCTCTCCATTTTAGGATCTACTCTGTCACAAGAATATCATAATAGGTTTCATAAAGTTTGCTGCACTTTACCCCATTTTGCTAGGTAAATCTTTTGCATCCAAATGATCGTTTGCCTTTCTGGGTCATGTGGCCTGTGAAGCTGGTAGGCTTGTGCCCACTGCAGGGGTGAATTCTTGAGAGAGTGGAGTGGGGAGCAGGGGTGCTGAAGAACAGGAGGAGGAAACATGCTGAGTGTCCACTCTTCCACCTCCCATAGTGTGTTGCATTCCCCTTGTGGTATCTGCAGAGTTGTGGTGGGCCAGGAGCTCAGAGGAAGAGCTGAGACCTTGCTCCAAGTTGGGCACTGGCAAGGGAACTTGTTTTGGAGCTCTCTGGTGGGAGGTCTGGACTTAGGAGTAGTTCAGAGTGGTATCGTGGAGGTCTGCATCTTTTAGACCAGGCAGGGGACCCTACTGTGTGTCCTGGGGGAAGAAACTCATGTGAGCCCTTCTGAGCCTTTTCTATCCTCCACTGTGTTACTGTCTTCTGGCTGTAGTTTCAGCCATCAGGAGGCAAGAAACTGCCCCGCCTGTGCGGTACCAACACACAGGTCATTGAAATTGTCCCAGGCGATCTAAAGTGGAGAAAAAATCCCATGCTCAGGCTTGAGCCCCTGTTACAAAAGGAAGTCATGAAAATAGCACTTTTTAGTATCATATCCATAATCCAACTCCTCTGCATCCTCCCAAAGGTTTGTTGGCTGATGCTTGCCTGCAGTGCTGGCTGTGCTCTGTGGGTCCACAGGGCTCTCTGCCTGGGTGTCCTTGGCCAGTGTTTATCTGTTTGGATACAGCTGCCAAAGCAAGAAGAAAATCCCAGTGCTCAAGGCTTCATCCCTGGTGAGTCACCAGTGTTTGGCCAGTGGTGAGCTCAGCCTGTGGTGTTTGGGTAGATCTTTCAAAGCGTCTCACTCCAGTCACTCATGGGTGCTTGGAGATGCAGTTTGGTTTGTCTGGGAATAGGTGTTGAAATTGGGCTTTTCTACCAGCAGGAAGCTGACCTGGAAAGGCTTTGTGTGAACAGCTGTGATCTGCTCAGGTTTGTATCTGAGGGGAGGGAGTCCTTATTGGCCTTACTGCTGCTGGTTGCAGCCAATCTATGAGAGTCATCAGCACACAAAGATGCAGTGAGGGCTCCAGATGACTCTTCCCTCTTCCCCAGCCAAAGGTCTGAACTGGCCTCTCCATCCGTTTGTGAGGTGGCCACTCCAAGTAGTTCACATCTAAGTTAATGAACTTTGCTTAAGGAAGAGGTGGAAATCTAGTCTTGGGGAGAATGTTGTGCTTTGGAAGTAATTATCTTCATGACGGGCAGAGCCAAACCCCATATCGCAACACAGGCTGAAACATGGATGTACTTGAAGGCTTCATCAGGTCTGGATCTAAATTTTGTGACTGCCTCTATTTTACTGACTGGCTGGATCCCATGCTCCTGGAATCCAAACTGTCCACCTCCTAAAACTTCACCTCTGGAGAGAAGTTACCTATACACAGCACATTGGGTGGGCTTCTCATGGTGGGGGCAATGGGCTATGTTCAGACATCTTATTAGGCATCCAAGAATTGCCAGGGAGAGCTCAGGCCAGGTTTCATTGTCTGTGCCATCCAGTGATCTGTGGAGGGAGTGAGAGGCTTCTAGACAGGCTCTGCCCTACTGCCCCTGCCCTTCCATGGCTGCTGCTAATTAGAGCTTAGCTTAAGCTGTGAATCTTGAGTTTGAGGGCCACTTCTGCAAACTCTCTGTTATCATGACATATAACACTGGCAACAGTAGGCAGTCTTGATGTGTAGGTAGAAATCCCATTCATGTCTGAGCTAACTGCTATCCTTTTGTAACACTGCTTAGAATTTGGGCTTTTTATCATTTGAACGATAGGCTCTGCTACTTCCTGCTTGTTTTCTTTTTTTTTCTCCTGCCTGTAGTGCCCGGAATATGTATTAACGGCCTGTTGGTGGAAATTATCATTGGGGGCTTTGTCATGAGCAACGTACATGAGCTTTTCAAGCTGTCATTCAAAAAAAGATTTTTTGCAGTCAACTCTTGATTATCTGTGGATGCATTATCTGAGCTGCAGATTAGATGTGCCATGTTTAAAAAACCCACAAGTCTTTCAGAACCATTATAAAGTGTAATGCACAATGTTGTGTCTTTTTAAATTTTTATTTCTAACCTCATACTGCATCTTAAATTTGTTTCTTCAAAGGTAAAGGTATTAAAGCACTACATTTCTGGGGCCTTATTTACATGCATCTTGTATTAGTTGTTTTGCTTTTCTTTCTTTGCCTTCATTACCCTGGATACTGAGAGCTGAGCATATCAGATTATAGCGTCTGTGGAGAAGGGCATGTGACACGGTAACCTTTCCCCAGCTGTTTTCTTTTCTTCTGGTGGTGCATAAGAGTTTCTGCAATGTGATGCTGCATAGCCAGATGGGCTGGAGAGAAAGAAGGAGTGCCCTACTGTGAAAAAAAAAAAAAAAA
>WEIS01115246.1:0-10099 GCA_013389965.1 Todus mexicanus | reverse complement strand
GTGTAATATTCAAATATAATAAACGGTACTGCCAGGGTAGTAGGAACCTTATAAACATTTAATAAATTATATAGCAGAAACAAATTTGACTTTTTCCGTTGCTACTCAGCTGAATTTGACAGGGCAGGCTATGGCTGTGTCTAAAGATCTCAGTGGAACAGGGAATCAGCTTCCTACCATTACGTTTATCTATCCATTGGCAATCCATTCAAGAAAACTGAAAAAACCCTAGAAACTCTGATCTCTGTATAGAAGTGAATCATGTCCTGCATCAGTTTCTGATGATTTACCATGAAAAACACTCCTCTTATCTTTACATGCCTCAATGGAAAATGTTGAGTGTAAAAAACCATGACTCATCCAGCTTCTCCTAAGCTTTTTTCTCCCACTATATTTTGTATGAAATTTCCAGGAAACAATTTATTTACAGTAAACACTGAGATCCTAATGCAGGATGAAAATAACAATTCCATTACGTTGCTTATTAGACTTGCAGGCTGTAGGACAATCAAGGCACTGACTTTGAATCGAGACTTCGGCATTTTCTAGCCCTTATAGCTGCAGCATTTTATCTATGTGTATCTATAGAATTACACATGATGCAACATGAACACGCAAATAGATGTAAAAAACCTTAGCAACTAGTTCCAGTCTTTCAAAAGAAACAAATACAGCGCTTCAAAATTTCTTCTGTTCTGTGTGTGTGACATAAGGAAATTATATGTCATGCAACAGGTCACTTGGACTGTCACTGAAAGCCTCTGACAGTACAATTGTGTCTCTTACGTTACTACAGAACTAAGACAGATGAAACCTAGTTATCTATTTATTATTTCACAGGTGTGTTTATTCACAGAGATTTGGCATATGGGAATCCTGCTTTATTCAGAGTCCTCCCTGAGAAACCACAGGGAGATGTTAGGTCCATGAGCATCGTAAAGAGCCCTCCATCCACCTCAAGAGAATACCAAACGTTTCCAACATCGCCAAGCATCATGCTGAGTTCAAACACCAAAGCCTACCCTGGGCCCCTTTTTTCTTAATTGTTTATATGCTGTACTCAAAAAAACCCCAGACGTACCTTTGCAGTTCTGTTGATGCTTCTGTTTTTGTCCATTGTTGTCGTTCACCAGCAGCGTCGCTTGGAGCAATACAGATAATTACGGCAGGATGAAGAGACTTTGGCTTTGCACAGTCACCATATTAGGAACTGCCTCACAAAAGCACATCTGACAGCTCTACCCCGAAAAGCATTTGCAGAAAACATTCCCATGAGGGATAATTTCTGTGACAAGAGATGAGATCGACAAGAACAGAAAAGCACTATTAGCATCTAGAAGCGAGAAAAAGAGTCTGTCTGCGAGTGGAATTTTCCTTGATCTCTCTGTCACCAACTTGTCGCAATTAACCGCAGTCAGAAGTCTCACCCTTCTGTTTTGCTACTTCTTCCTGTGTTTCCTCTTTTGGAAATGTGATGAATACGCCAATACTACGTACCACAGGGAGCTGCACGATGTTCGATAGATAGAAATAAGGCTGCCACAATAATATTTAGGATTTTGAAGCCAACGTTTCTCACGCCTTTCAAAATCGCCTTAATTTTTAAGGCACTCATATGATTTTTTGTTATTCAGGGGCTTTGTGAAAACCTTGTGTATGAGCAACGACACCTGGGGTGGCTGCTGCATTAAAGGCTCCTCCTGGCTGCACCAAGGATTGAACGTGGACACGAGGCAACACGAAGGCTCCAGCTCCTGTCCTGCGGTTAGAGCAGTTCTGCTGCAGCGCATTTGAAAGGTTTCTACAGCCACAGGGAGACCTTCCCATCCTGAACAACAATTATCTTAATTATTTCTCCTTGATTGCACTTCAGTTTTTCCTGGGATTCACTCTCACAGGGCAGCTCTGGTGGAAAGGCAGCCTGTGTGTCCAGGAACTGAGCTAGATTGATCCCAGACCAGTAGCTCCTCATAAGCAGAACGTTTGCAATCAGTTTCAATGGGTCCAAACACTAGAAGCAAACGTGTTACTTATGGGCAGCTTCTGTAACACAACTGAAACAAACGTGGCACTCCAAAAAAATACCTCCCCAGACTGGCTGTAACAGCAGAGGCTGCTGCCGCTGTACAGCTTGCATTAACAGCTATGTCAGGACTTCCCTTTTCCCTCCCACCAAGCTCTGGTTCTCCCTGTTTCTCCACCAAAACAAAGCCCCCAGAACTGCTATCCTCATTCCTTCCATGTTCCAAAGTTTTAGAAACTTGATGGGAGGCAGAGGAGGAGCAAAGAGGATTGCTAAGCCCAAGAAATATTTTGCATAGCAGCAGCTCTTAAGATAAAATTAAACTCATTCTCTACTTATTTTTAAAACCTCTCCCACACTCTACACTGTACCTCTATAGTTACATCTGATTCAGATGCAACACAACAAATTTATCTAGCTTTAACATACTCCCCAACATGGAGCCTTCCAATATTTGATTCATTTGCTATAAAGAACAGAAAACTAATACATTTCCATCTTCATATATTAAATGACTTTTAAAAAGGCAATCTTTATTTAAATACAGACAAAAGCTGCACCCTCATAAGCCCTTGACAAGACACTTCATCAGTGGTAATGGAAAGTTCATCCAGCAGTTAAGAACAACCTTACATTTAAAAATCCTCCTGGAAGCCAATTGCTGAACTTTTGAGTAAAGGAAGCCTCCCAAACACGATGCTCGAATGAACGCATTTAAACTGCAGAGACAACAATCTGTAAAAAATAAGTAGTGAATTTTCAAGCTTACAGAAGGACTGAGCACAGAGTTTTAGTGATCTGTATTTTTCTTGAATAGGATGAGGTCTGGGAAAGTTGGGACTACTAGAGATAACAGGGAGGAGAAACGGTGAGTCTGGGTTTTGGAAGAATTAAAAAAGAAGGTAATTCAAGTGCTGTTAAACAGACATAGAATGAAATTTCTCATGAGATGAAGCAAAGTGATATTTCTGTGCTACATCCACAAAATTAATATGCACAAAAGCTTTTCTTTGAGAGGATACTAAAGGTCTCTATGGCAAAATTATTCTCATTTTCATCTGCCTCAGCACTGTCACATTTTGCAGCAGCAATGTGCAGATTCCTTGAAAATACTGTGACTTTACATTGAGGTCCCACTTTCTAAGATAAATTCAAAAGAAGACGAGGTTTCAAGTCTGAGCTTTAATACCAGAACTAGAACATCATTTCTTGAATTCATCCAAACCATTTAAAATCCTGTTTCAAATTCTTATGGCACAAGACTGGCTCAGAATTGATGGTCCACTTGGCCAGTTCAAAAAAACAAAACCAAAACCAAAATCAAAACAAAACCCACTAGCCCCCCACCCCGACTGAAAGATACAAAACAGAGCTTTACAAAGAATGAATCAGAACTGAAGGCAGCTTAAGGCTTCATTAAAATACTTGCCAAGTTCTGCTGTTACTTGTGTAATCCATTCCTTAAACAGACTTCGGTGGGATTGCACAGATACAATGCAGAGCAAAACTGGCTCATACTGCCCAGTTTGAGCAAGATACAGTCACATTATCTTTCGCAGGATTTAGAAAGACAGGAGAACAAGTTTAATCCTTCCTGCAAGGATTGTTGTATTCTTCTGCTCTCCCTCCCCCCTCCAAACTCCTGGAGTACAATTAGAGATGACTTACAAAAATTAATGCCACTCACACACTAATAAAAAAAATTAGCGTGGGGCAAAACTTAGTCTCAGTATTTCGATATTTTTCTGCCACATTTGACAGAATTAAAAAACAGACACGGCACGGCTTTCATCTAGGCATCTGTTGGCAGGACAATCAGTACAAGATGATATAATGCATCTCGATAATCGCTGTGTTAGAAAATTGTCCTCAGTCTGTTGTTGACCTTCTGTACCAAAATCTGGCCCTGTAGTCATCGCTGCAGGTCATGAAGCCAGGATTGGTGGGAGAATGGACAATGCAACGGACAATGCTGTTGTGCCCAAGAGAAAGCAGATTTCTCCGTTCAGCAGTTCTTGAATCCCAGCAGCAGAGACTTATGGTCCTTTCATCTGGCAGCAGCACGTAATCTTCTGTGTGGTTGAAGACGGCTTGTGTCCTGTGTACTTGTCGTCCACTCAAGCCAGCTCCTAAATATATGCAGCAAAATATTAACCCAAATAGGATCAGTTGTAGGAAATTTCCAAAGACCTAAGAATAAATGTCCCACAAGCATCAATTTCAGCAGTTTACAAAGGAACCTTACTCTCTTCATTGTTCTACCACTTTCAGGTGAATTGATAATGAATATTCTTTCGTAGCTACATACATGGTATATTCTAAAATTTCTTACTTGACAGTGTTTCATAGACAGGCATTTCCTTTGTGATGCACACACCTGCATCCCACCTGCTATTTTGCCCAAGTTTACCAAGGAGGTGCTGCACCCTGCTGGTTGAGAACAAGATCGAGCTAGTGTACAAAAAAGGGCTGCACTCCCCCGAAAGCTGACCTACAAAATTTTCAACATCTCCTTTTTTATGCTGTGATTCCTAATGCCTAAGCACGTTACTGCTCGACTCAAAAGCTTCCACCACCAAATACCTGCTATCACATTAAAAGCTTCAATATCCTTCACCATTTCTTAAGCTCTGCTGAGATCAAAGCCCGGTGTTGCCAGCGTGCTCCCAGTATGATTACCCTGCACATAACTATATCCTTAGAAGAAAAAAGCAGCCAACGGCTGTTTTTCAGACTAATGTTGTGATTCCTAAAGCCATCCTTTGCACTAGAGTCTAATGGTCAAAACAACTGCCGTAGAGCAGGCTCAGTTCCCCTATCTGGATGGGTATTGGGCAGGAAAGCGCTCTACTCTAGCCAGAAGTGGGTAGGTGTTACTTTTGACCTTTCCAGTTCAAACTGTGCCCCGAGTCTAGCAATAAATAGAAAAGTCTCAAAATCAAAATGATCACCAGCAAGAAAAGTGATTATGCTGTTTTGTTTTAATAATCTAAACCACACTAAACTAGAGATTAAACCCCTCTGCTCAAATATCTTAGTCTTTAGAGTAGCACTGTTCCTTTTTACTTGTCCTCAATTTAGTGGCAACTTCTCTCCAAAGCAATGGAGTAACGATACCAGACAAGTCACTAAATATGCCCAGACTAAGTAAGCTTACACTGACACACAGGAATCACAGCTTCTCTTCTAGAGTTAATCAATATTGTTTTCAGAAATCTGGGACCACCTACTCCCAAAGCAGCAGTCTCACTGTCTTTAAGAATTATGCCTCTTCCACCAGTATTGCCAGCCCTGGCCTGGGTCAGTACCTGAGCAAGAAGGTACTGGGAAGGTCACCTGCCACATACCTGTGTATTTGACCAGTGTTCGACCAGTGGATATCTCCCATAATTTAGCTACAGAGTCTTTTCCACTTGACAAGATATACTTTGAGTTTTTGGAAAAAATAGCAGAACAGACTTCAGCTCCATCGTGCGCCTTCTCAAAAGTAGTGATGCAGCGATTTGAAACACCGTCCCACAGTTTGATGCATCCATCCTTGCTTCCCGTCACATACATGTTTGCACTTGCGTTGTAATTTACTGAGCATATCGCGTCAGTGTGCTGATCTTGAGGGTTGCAAGACACAAAACACTGGAAAGTATTGATATCATAGAGTCGTAAAGTAGGGTGCTGGGTACCAACAAGTATGAAATCTCCAGAAGGGTGAAAAGAAATTGAGCGCAACATCTCTGCTTCCTGTTTGATCAAAAATAGATAATCGGTGTAAGAAAGAAAAAAAAAAATATCTGAAATGGAAGTGTCAATTCTGGTGGCAATAAAAGTGCTAAAAACCTAGTTAAAATATCAGTTAGCACAATGTGGTCCATTTTTGCAAAATGGAAAATGGTTCCTCTAGGATTAAAATGACAGGCTACCTTTAAATGTATCGTAGTTTCTGTCCTAGAGCAGCCTGCAGTGCCTGCTCATTCTTGGGATTTCGCACAGAAGCGCCAGGAGGCTTCTCAGCCAGTCACGCTCCCCAAACCCCCCACCACATCACCCCAAACTCGCCTCAAAAACATGAAGTAACTGACCTCAAAGTTACTCATATTAGATTTGGTTTAGATTAAAAAGCAGACACTACACTGAAAGAATACAGGCATCCATTATGCACAAACTCTTAATGTGTTATTACCATAATGTCTGCAAATTTTGTAGCTGGCTACTCCTACGTACGGAACCACTTTTAAACTCAGCCACAATTCAGCTCCCTGATACCTCAACGCTTAGACATTCAAGCTTTGCTTGCTCTGAACTGGGATTGTATCTAACCTGTATGTATTTGAAGGCTCTTTTGGCAGAAGGTTTGGAATAATCAAACAATTTAAGTGTGTAGTCCCTTGACCCAGATGCTAGGATCTGTTCTGTTGGATGAAAAGCTAAACACGTAACTTCATCCACATGATCATACAGTGTCCGAATAACGGGGTGGTTTTCCATGTTTTGCTGTGCTGTCTCATTCATCATCACCTACAAAGAACATTCAAAAAGTTAGCGTTAGGAAGCAGAACAGGCTTTTCACAGGAAAAGTAGGGTTTAGGGTTGCCTGAGTGGCCAAACAACAGCTGCCTTGCTGACACGTGACTGGGCACCTCATCGCTGTTCTCTCAATTATTTGAAGGCCTATTATAGATTATTAGATAAGACTCTTGTATCGTTACAAAGGTCAACTGACTTGCTCAAAGACAAACTGGTTTTTAGCAGCAAGAAAACATATCACCTTCATGAACAGTCCAACTCAAAATACTGTATTGCTGCAAGAATTAAGGGAAGCTGCACTGACTGGGAAAAGCAACACCTACTCACGCTGGATATTGCTGAGAATTTGCTGTGCACTCTGGGCAAAAAAACCCCCACCCTACTTTTAAATTGCTACAGCTGGCAACTGTATTGGAGAAAAAAATAGCCAAAACTATGTATTTTGTGAAACAGTTCTGAAACGCAGTCACTGGAGGCTGTAGCAAACAAAAGTGTAAGCGGGTTCAGTTCACAACCCAACTGTGTTCATATCACACAGTGATTATCAGCAATTACTAGGAGCAATTTCTGGCTCGCTTCTCCAGACTGCTGCCAGAAGTGGCACAGGTATACTTGCCCTATTTCTTCTTCCTTTTCTTCAAGGGTACTTTATGAGTCGCTGCTGGAGTAGGAAATACGGCGAGACAGATTTAGTCCAACCCACTGAGCCAGCCACAAGGCACAGACACGGTATCAAACAGACAGCACCTCAAGAACTCACAAAGCGGTTACGATTCAAGGCATGTTTTACCTCAATAGGCATAGCACTTTTGGCCAACATTCTCTCGGTATCAAGAATTTTTATTGAGGCATCGGCAGATCCCGTAGCTATTAACTGTCCGTCTCTGCTATACGTAGCTACGCGACACGGTCCTTTATGAGATGTGACATAACAAGTCTCATATTCAGAAGCCTCAGGAGACATGGTCTGTACATCTGCATCAAATTCCAAGTCAATTCCTGTGCCCGGAGCTACCGTATCTGACCGTCCAATTGCATATTGAACAGCACTGTCATCGTTCTCCATTCCTGAAAAGAAAGAAGTTGAGGCACTTAAACCAGGTTAACCTTCTCCTCAGATAGATGGGCTGCAGCCAGAGCTGTGCTACCAACTTCTGGAACAGCTACGGGGCAGGTTTTGAGAGTGGCAGCCCCTGCTGAACAAAGCGAAGCTCACAGAGCAGGTTTCGTTAGAAAGCAGTACTTTGTGAGAAATGAGAGGCACTTTGGCTACACTAGAGCAGAACACGGCTCTTGAAATTAACTGTGGAAACACAACCAGAAAATATTGATGATGTTAAGCGGGTTCAAACGCACTGACAACCAGTTACTGAAGTCTTCGACAGGCCTCTGCTCAGCGTTTCATAGTGTTGGGATTTGTTTCTTCCTCTATGACATGAGATTTAAAATAAAAAAAATGAAGCCTTTACTGATTCTTTTATGCTTTATTGCACTGAAGGAAAAAAAAATCTACTCCACAAACAACTATCTCAGCATTGCAAATGAAAATTTTTCTCCTTTTCACACCCACTCTTACAGATTTTTATTTATTTCCAGGATACACCTACAGAGCACAGACAGTTTAGGACTGAAAGCGGTACCGGGACAGACAGAGGAATTTTCAGCTACGTGCCCAACTGTTATCGTCCACCAATAAATATGCAATAGAAAAAATATTTGTTGCTTTCATCTACAAATTTCACATCTCACATTCTGCTTGCAAACAGACACAAGGCTTCGCATATTTATACCCTTGGAACTCAACTAGTTCAGGCAGCAGAACCAGTTCAGTTACAGCACAGAGAAGACACGATGTTATGGCCAGGTCTCCTCGAATAACGTAGTCAGCTTGTTTCAACAGCAGCTCAGGTATTTTGAGCACACGCTGTGGCACAGATGCAGCCTCAGAGAGAAAGATACAGAGAGAGCAGGCGATGCCTCTGCTGAGACCCTGGACTTCGAGGCTTATTTTCCTAAGACTGCTAGATAAAGGCTAGTGAAGACTGCCAAGAGAAGGGCTTGCTCCCCTTCCAACACTGCCAAGAAGAATCATACAGGAAATATTCCTCAAGCTGGCAGAGAACTGTGTGGGTCAGTTTTCTGTTAGGTCTCTGGACTCAGAGATCCCGTTTCCTGGAGGGTATTTTCAGCAGGCTGCCAGCCAGGACCCAAAGCAGTTATTCTTATGTGTAGCAGAAGTTCAAACAAACAGATTTTGACAACACTCAGTGACCTATTTTGCTTTGAATAAATACTGATGGATGAAAGGCAGAGCTAGAACGCCCTTCAAAAAAGGTTGTGAAGGTAGAGACTGTACTTGACCATACCAAGTGCTGTGCTGTTGCTACGCGTAGCATTTGCATTAAAAACACCTCTTCAGTCACACTAACCTCTTAATGAACAAGAATTTAACCCTGGGATTGAGAAACCAGATTTTAACATTAGCTTTTCATTCTAGCTTACCTAACTTAATCAGGTGCAGCAGTTGTTCAGAGGGCGCACAGACTGATTGCGGTTTTATCTCATTTATTAAGCCATTGGCGATATTTATGTATCCATCATATAGCAGCTGGCTAATGATCAATTTATAAAGTTGCTGGCGGTCTTTCAAACTGACTTTTGTTCTATACATTGTGAGCAAGGAATGCCTTGGAGGGGCCTGAAATGAATAAAGAAGAAAAATCACATACAAGAGAGTCACGTGGAACAACCACAACGTTTAAATAAAGCACATAATGATGTGTTTTAGCAGAGACACTGAATACTACCATATTTCAGGTAAGAATCAGAAACACAGAATGAAAGACATGCAAGAAAGGAAAAACCTGTTGCGCTCGTTTGGGGTAGGAATGAGAATTTTGGCAACGCACAGAACACGAAATGGGTTAAGGAGCAAGAGAGAAGGCAGAAATAACGCGGCATCAGCTGGCAAAAGGATTCTGTCAGCAGCTTCTCTCCCTCAGCCCCGCCGTGAGGTAAGGAGGCGGTGAAGGCGAAGCGTGTGGGGAAGCCCAAGGGCCGCTCATCCCGCAGCATCGCCCATGCCCAGCCCCGGCTGCGAGGCCGGGACCGGCTGCGGGACCAATAACGGGGCAGGGAGGGGGCGTGGGGGAGCCGGGCTCAATGAGGGCGGGGAGCGCCCGGCCGGCCGCAGCCAGCGGGCTTCCAGCGCCGCCCCGGGGCAAGCGGGGAGGGGAGGACCCGGGCGGCGGAAGGCGCTGCCCGTGGCGGTGGTGGCGGCCCCGGTACCCACCCCCCTCGGTACCCGCCGGCCCCGGTACCTACCGACCCTTCCTTCTGCCTCCCTCGCTCTGCCCCTAAGATGGCGACCGGAGCCCTGAGCGCATCGATCGGCGGCGGCGGCGGCGGCAAGGGGGGAGGCGGCGGTGGCGGGCGCGAGCGCAGGATGCTCCTCCGCGAAGGCTGCTGCATCGAGCGCCCGCAAATCGATTGGAGGCGACTCTTCAAGGGGAAATGGGGAGGGGAAAAGGGGGGGAGTGGGGAGGGGAAGGAGGG
>WEIS01115244.1:0-14636 GCA_013389965.1 Todus mexicanus | reverse complement strand
TTGTGTTTTGTTTTTTTTCCCCACACACATTTACTTTCCTTTCTTTCAACCATACAAATAAGAAACATGCCATGTCAGGTTGGTTTTGTTGCAGTCTCTGATGAAGACCTGCCTATTGGGAACGTTCTCTGCCTTGAGGATGTCCACAGATCATTTCTCCTTCATGAGGAAAAAAACGGGCATGAGTGTAAAGTGAGAACTTACATGAGTGCAAAAAGTAAGTGGAGAGTTAGCAATAGTTTGCAGTTGCTCTGGACTTGCTTCTTCAATTATCCGTGTACTAAACACCCTGTTGTCCACAGAGACTTCAAATAAAAAGGACAGGGTAGACAAGACCTGAGTTTTTTGGCATTAAATACTTCCAGATCCCCTCAGGGCCTGAGGAGGGAGCAGGCCAGCTGCAGGTAAGGCTCTAGATGTTGCCTTTGGGAATGGATGTCCTGTGAGAGCCGCCTGGCTGTGAGCTCTCTAAGGTGCTTTTCCCTTCTCTCTGTGTGGGGCAACTTTTATGAGTCTCATCCACCAAAATGTCAGGAGATTAATCTCAGGGGATATCTTTGAATATAGGGTGGGGAAGAAGAAATAGCAAGGTCAGCGGAAAGCCCAAAGGCTCCTCATCTCTGTGCACGGGTCTCTAGACACAGGACACACTGCAGGTGGGGGTAGACTGGACAAGGAACATGTGAGTTTGGCTGACATCCCCGAAGTCTCTGTGGGCATCTGAGCAATTGTTTTCTTAGAGGTTTCTTTCGTTGCTGGAGATCTACACCAGGAAGCTGCAGAGCCTGGGTGAGATGGGCTGGCTTCAATCCCTCCTGGTGGCTCACAGGCTTCAGAACAGCACGAGCTGCACAGAGGCGTGTTGGCTGCCTCTCAAGCTGCCAAGGCTGCTCCCAGCTAGAGCGCTCTTGAGCTGCTGATCATCAAAATGACAGTGCCAAGAGGGCTGGAAGGGGACAAGGGAGCATGTTGCAGTGAGGTGACCGGAGTGGTGCAGAGGCAGTGCTGGTGATGGAGAAGACAGGCTGGAAGGGAACATGACCCTTGGCACAACCATGACAAAACGAGGGTGGCAATGGGGTGCAACAAGTGGCAGAAGCTCCATCACCCGTGGGCAAGCACCTGGGAAGTGTCACATCACTGCGTGGTGATGCTGGCAGCATAGGTCATGTTGCAATGTGCGGAACCTCCCCAAAAAGGGGAGCTGTCCCTTTTGTTCTTGAAGACAAAAGATCTCTTTCTGGATCTCTTCCAGAACGTAATGCTTTGGCATGGAACAAGAAATTCTCTGTTAACCCTACTCCGCTTTCGGCCCAGTAAACAGGAGGCGCCGAGCAATCCACTCAACTCTTCCGCTTCTCGGAAATCCTGGGAAATAAATGTTTTGCTGCTAGCGCAAAACAATTGGAAAGGAGGATTTGTGCTTTCTTTCTGGATGGGCTTTTTCCCACCTCCTTGATTAATCTTGGATGCAGATGCTAGTCATTAGCGGCACAGCTCAGGATTTACTGCATGTTGCCAAGACTTGACCGGTGCATCTCGTAGAAACAAAAGTGGACAAAACATCTGGTCAGCGGGGAAAAAACCCTTATGGATCTTCCTGGCAGCTTGGCTGGGAGGGCGGAAGGGACAGGCGGGTGGAGAGGGCACAAGCAAGATAGTGTTTAGGGTGGAAAAATGTGATCTGGATTCTCCATAACAAACTTGTCTGCTCCCCTGGAGGCTCTCTGAGCCAGTGTGAACAGGGTTTTTGCAATGACTGGAAAGTCCAAACCTCCCAGTCCCTGAGGATGATGAAGGGCAGTTTGCAAAGGGGCACGGGTGGGTGGGAACGTCCTCCTCGGATTCTCTTGGGAGGTGTTGATGAGGGCCACTGCTGTTACAGCTGATAGATTGCTACTGAGTGGGGGAAAAATGGTGATGTCAGATGAAAGCCATCAACCAGGCGGGGGGGAACGGGGGCATGTGATGCTGTGACACTGTGCCACATTGAGGATATTAATTCTCAATTAACTGTAATTGCTGAAAAGCTGTATTGTTCCTCAGGGAAGGACAGATGATGATCTGCGTCATCCTCATTATTCCAGCTGGCAATCCCCTGGCGGTCACTGGGAACAGACCTGGCTGGTGCTATCGCTGGTGGCCACAGTTACAGCATCTGCCAGGGGTGGCTCCTGGGTGGCCTTGTGGCTGTGGCAGCCCTGCTGACCTCACCTGATGTGTCAGGCAGGCATGGAGCTGCCTCAGGATAGCCAAACAACCTCTGCTACCAGCCTGGGTGCAGGTTGAGTGTGTTCACTTTGTCTCGTTTTAGGCTGAGAAGAGCATGTTCAGGGTGATGCAAGGTGATGTGGTTTTTCAGGCAGCATCTGGTTATGGGAGAATTGAAAGGGATGGCCCTAGCACCCCACTGGGGAAAGGGATGCTCTAGTAAATGAGTGAGTAGAGGCTGGCAAAGCATTTTGGACACCAGCAGACGTGTTTTGGATGGGTCAGCAGGGACCTGTGACCATCCTTGACTTTACTGCAGAGAGAGAGGCTGTTTCTGTAGACTCCTTTTCCTCTCTTCCGAGCAAGGAGTGCAGCTGGTGTTGCAGAACAGTTGCAATATTAGACCTTCTTCAGAGTTTGACAAGCCATCTTGCAAAATGTGAAATAAGTTTGTGGGAAAGGCACCTAACCCAGAGTGGGAGCTCTGGTTTCCAGGGCAGTCAGCTTTGAGTGGACACCACGTACGTCTTCACATACAAGGCCAGCAAAGTTAAGCTTTGTAGACGTCAAAGGTAAACATTAAGATAGGAAAGAACCCAAACAGGGACGTAAGGCCCTTGCCCATGACCATAAGCAAACTGATGTGGAGCTATAAGAAGGGCAACCGGTTTCTGGCAGGCAGCTTCATGTGCAGGCCCCTTGAGTGTCCAGCTTGCCTCGGGCAGGGCTGCTGGTGTCTGGGACGGGGATGAAAGAGCAGCAGAATGTCGACTGCTGAAAATTTCCTTCCTGATGCTGGGAAGGACAATCAGTTCTTCAGGGTGAATCACGCTCCAGCGCTAAGCAGCTAATCCTGCCGACTGTGACTGTCCCCTGATAAGCTATCCAGCCAGCTCTGTGTAGTTTCCAGCAACTTCATTAGAAAAATAATGTTAGAAGCAATTGGAAGGCAATTATGTTTTATGTGACTAATGTTGTTAATTATTATTACTTTTGTTAGCTTGCCTAATCCACCAAGATTCTCTCATTAATAGACGTTACTAATTTGTAGCTACAGTGAATTGACTTCTACCAGTGGATTTCAGAGCCTTTCCCCAGACTGCCCTCTATTTTGTATTTACTTTGTTAACAATTTATTTAAAGTTAATTATCTTGGGCTGTAAATTACTGTGGTGTCCTATAAACATCAAGCAAACTTCGCAGTCTGGGTTATTTTTGTAGTGTGTCAGCCAAAGAAACACAGAAGAGTTTGGGAATGCTGGAAGACATAGGTCTGAAAATGAAAACTGGTGGATAAGTGATTTGGAATAGTGTGCCCCTCTCGTGAAGGAGTTAAGAATTGTGCTGGATATGGATGGAGAAAAAAGAGGGTTGGGTATAACCTAAATTACTTGCCCACAGCCACAGAGTGGTCGCTGATCGTCTCCGTGCTCTGGTGTAAGATGGAGCCGGACCTTACGAGCCAGTGATTTAGCACAAGGAGTTTTTGCATAGGCACAAACGAGTTTGGGGACCGTTAAGACTGTAGGCTGGATGTGGAAAACCTCCCTTTGATCCAAGCTTTTATCACGCTTCTTTTTTTCCCCTTTTTTCCCTCCATGAGCAACGGCTCTGGGGCAGTCCAGGAGATCTCCTCGCTCTCTGCTGGACATGGATCCCCTCACGAGTGCCGGCTGGCTGGGCTCGGAGCGGAGCAGCCGGGCTGTTGGAGCTGCAGCTGGCAAATGGCCTGGCTGTTGTGCCATTGATAGCAGTGCCCCTTGCAGCAGCCAACGCTGCTGGGCAGGATGGTGTGAATGCAGCTGCAAAGCCTGGGTTAAAAATGGATCGAGGGCTCCAGGGAACCTCTGTAACTTCAAAACTCCTTCAGGCAAACTGTGCGTAATTCAACACGTTTAGTTGTGTTAACAAAGCTCCTTGCCAGAGAGTCGAGTGTTTGTTTGGAGATGGCATTGCGATTCCTGTGTATCTGTGCAAGGATTATTTTCAGTCCTAAAAAAATAACAAACCTCAAAACTATGGAATTTATCATATAGAAGCAGCAGCAGGAGGTCAGGGGTTGTCTGAGCGCAGCATCAGGGGCTCTGCTTATTGTGTTTGGCTTGGAGAGAGATTCCCAGCGTGATCTGGGGGACAGCAATTGATCCCTGTCTGGTTTAGCTTCCTCCTTTGATGGAGTAACAATGTGTGTCTGTGCTGCAAGACTGATTGTCCATTGGGCTTGGCACAGGATCTCACCGGGGAGTTGCCGATGGTAGGGATGGCACAAGGGGGTCCACCTTGTCCAAAATGCTTTGGGGCACTAGATGGTCAGTAAATTTTACTTTTTTAAAACTATATACTTTTTTAAAGCACAGTTCTATCATTGGGTATTCTGTTAATAGAGACATCACTTAGCTTCGTGCAGTTAAATTAGTCGTGTAAAGCTGAGAGCGGACTTACGGTGTCCTTTGCATTGCGAATGATTTACTGTGTGTCTGTGGTCAGGTCACTCAGCTTCCTGCTCTGCTGCAGTTCTCCACCTCAAAGGCACAACGTTAATTTATTTCTCAGTTTAAATTTTCAGTGCAGCTTTAATGGAAATGTTAATTTAGAGTGAGTACTTCACACAGTATTATTCGGGGAAAATGCTCTCAAGTTTTCCATACGGTTATCAGATAGTGACCGCAAAAACCCCAGCCCTCTGCTAGATCTAAACTAACAAAGGTCGTAACAACGGTTAGTGAGAATAGAAGTACTTTGCAGCTGGTTAATGTTGCATGTGATTATTTATGGGTAGCTTTTTGACCGCCTTGTGAGAAGTTTCATAAACTTTGTGATTAGTTACTGGGCGAAAGTCACTGTTCGGCTATGTTAACATTGTGGTTTCTCTGCTGGATGGGTTGTGCTCTGCAGCTTCCCCAGCTCTGCTTCCCTGGGCATCAGTGTCACAGAAGTTGCACTTGCAAAGTGACAAAGAAAAACTCCCTTATTTATGTCTTAACACCCTCGTGTTGAGGATGAGAAGCTCTTGCATGGCTTTTGGGGAGCATGCCTGCCACTGCAGGAACCAGAGTACAAGACATGAGCACTGAACAAACATCTGGACAGGTTTTCAGGCAGGGCTGTTGACGCTTCATCAGCACTTCAGACACATCCCTTGTGTTGTCCTTGCAGTTTTCCACTGCTTTGGAAAGCTGTATGCCTGTTGCACTGCTTTGGGGGCTCTCCACACATTTACTTGCCAGCCCTTTTGCAGTGGCAGAGGAAGGACGCTTGTTCTGTTATGGGCCTGCTCCTCTTCTGCCTCCTGCTTCCAGTGTGAGCTTAGATGGATCGTTTATTCCTGCTCTGTTTTGGTTTCCCTCTTGAAAATAGAAATAAAGCAGTTGCCGGCTTAGTACACTTAAATTCAGAGATCAGATCCATAGACGTGTCTTAGACAAGGAGAAGATGTGGATGAAAGGAAGTCTCTCCTCTCTTATCCTGCTTCCAACTGACTCCTCGTGAGTGGCCTGCCCAGAGTGTGGAGCTGATGTGACAGGGTTTTTGGGAGGTGGTGCAGTGACAACAAGGTGGAATGAGTGTTATGAACCAGTCGGAGCAGCTGGTTGTTTTGGAGAGGGCAGCCCAAGACGGTGCCGCCTGGCTACGTTCTCACCACAGCCCTGGACACTGGTGACCAGCATGGGAACACAGGGCAGCTCAGTCTTGCCTTTTTTCTTAAGAAGAAAACATTTGCTGGAAAGTGTTGTGTTGGGTGCAGATGTTTTGTGTCTCTCATCCATCGAGGTCAGTTGGAGTTCTGCCAACACGAGTGACGTGTGTGTAGAAGAGGCCAAAATCCTCCCGCAGACGAGTGCCGTGGGACTTGTCCATGCAGTCTGAAAAACAGTAGCTTGGCTCTCATAGTGTTGCAGCACAAATAGGGCCTGAGGCTGAACTGGTGACATTGGTGCAAATTCAGGGTACGAAGATCTTGCGTGGCACCATTGGTCCGAGTGCCAGGCCCTTTCTGTGGAAAGTAGGAGATGACTCATTTTTCCTGTGAATTTGTGAGCTCCTCTCTCTCTCTCTCCTCCCTTTGGGCACCTTGCTGCTAGCACTGATCTCCTGACCTGCCTGTACGATGCTCTTTGCTCAGTAGCTCTATTTATAGGGAATTTAATAAGATATCAATTAAAGAAATGAAACCGAACCAAAGACGTCTGTCAGTGGAAAATCTGGAGTGAGGCAAGGTTATTGGTAGCAGTTGTTTAAAATCTTGTCAGCTCTTTTTATAGACAGTCCCTGTTGCTGTGGGACAGCTGAACTGGACCCATGTGCCTGAGCAGCTGGTGGCACCTCCTGCACAGGACCTTGCCCTTCTGCTGGAACCATATGTTGGGTGGCTTCTACCTCTCTGCTCATTATGAAGAGGAGAGATGCTGATGAGAGAAGTGAACTTGAGGGAGTCCCTCTTCGTAAAGAACATGCTGGACAGACACTGCTAATTAGCTCTTGTGATTTAGTGTTTTCCTGTTTGCGTACAGTGTGCTTGGGGGATGTGGTAGTTATGGTCCTACGGGGAGGATGTGAGCTGGCATGGAGAGAGGCAATTGCTATTCCTTCAGAGCTTTACGATCCTCTTTCCTCTTGAAAACCCCAGCTGTGAGGAGACCAGGAAATTGGAGATTTGTTTCTGACTGAGTGAATTAGCATCTGTCTCTTGAAAGTCTGTTTCTCTCTAAGTTTTTCTGCACCCTAAGTATTGTTTTGGCTTGCTGCCTTGCACCTCTGCAGTGTCAGCACTGGGAGAGCCTCCCGCTGCAGTTAAGAGGCCATCCCAAACACTCAGCAGTCTCCAAGTCTGTCTGGAGTCTCTAGTGTGTTCAGCTGTCCTATGGTTACAAGAGGATGGGGGTGAACATGCAGAAATCCTCTAGTCAGGGCCCCTTCAGGCTGGAATCTCCTCTCCCCAATCCATGGGCACCAGTGTCAGTGTCCTGAGCACCAAGGGTGTGCCAGCACTGCCTGTGTGCTCCCAGTGTCCTTGTGCCTTTGTTCCAAAGTTACCTGTAAGCAAATTATTCTCTTTAAAAGTTTGAGCTGCTTCTGCTCTGTATGCTCGACCTGGTGATGTTATCCCTTGTGCGATGATATCTCTGGGCAGATTGTGATGCACAAAGCGAGGTCTTAATTGTATTTGCTTAGATGAAGTCTTAGCCCCACTTGTCCCTACTGTTACCGTCACCTCTTTCTGATCTTTTCTGCTTCTGCTGCTGTGTTCATCAACTCTTGCTGTGGCCACCTCTGCTCCAGCTGACTCTTATTTGTCAGGTACTTCCTTTCCTCCACCCCTATAAATGTTACCACACAGAGCAGACCATCTCCTTGAGCCTTATTATAAACACAGGGGATACGTATGTGCATGGCTTCTGGGCTCCATTTGACATTGTTTGATCAATTGAGAGCAAGAGGAAGGAAAGTGTCGAGTTGAGGGAGTTCAATAGGCCCTGTTAAAAAAAGATGTGTCCAAAAACACAAACATGATCTCATGCAACATTGACGTTGTGATCTGGGAACTACAAAGGGCTGATTCTTTGTGTCTTGGCAAACAAAGGAGCAGAAATAGCAACCTAGAAATATTAGTTCATTGTCAAAGTGATCCTCACTGCCTGGCCATATGATTTATATGGAGCAGAAACCAGGGTAACTCTGCTTTGCTGCTTGATGTCAATGAAGAAGTGTGAAAGACCAGTGAAAATCCGTGTGCTACGCTTAGCTCTAGATGCTTCTGTAGCATCAGAGAAAAGGCGCTGTTGTGGTCTCTAAGTCACTGGAGTGGCTTCTTCATGCCTGTGTTAGAAAATCAGCCTTCAAGACATGCTGTGGCTGAAATGCATCTGGTGCCACTGACGCTTCTAATTTAGGAATATCACTTGGAGGTTATCAAATAAGCAATACTTTGATCCTGCCTTGGCATTTGCACACCCAGCAGCATCCTGGGGGCTTGTGCTGGATGTCCTTCTTGCCAGCTGTCTCCCATTACCATTTCTGTCCAGAAAAAACAGCCCAAGACTATCCCCAGAAAAAGAGCTGTGAAGGAGAACCGGGACAAACTGGTTTCACAAAAGGCTCTTGAGGAAACAAAGCTGGGGCAGAGGAGGTGGGGGAGAAGGAAGCGTGTTTCAGAGGTTGGTCTTTGTTTGATTTATTTTCTATTTAAACTGTCCCAATCCATCCCAATCCCTGTACATCTTCTGATACACCGCTATCCAGGAACTACCTTGGACCAGCCCTGTAATGGGCCCTGGGAAGCCAAGGACTTCAGGAGTGAGGAGCTGTTAAAAAATGAAATTAGAGCAAAAGGTAGAACTGGCACTGTGCTTGTGGGTCAGCATGAGACTCTGTTCCACTGAACTGTTTTGTTATTTCCCGTCAAATAGTTTTTGTTGTGGTTTTTTTTTTTTTCTTAGGATGCTTTTAATTTTATTTTTTAATTTTTATTTGGATGCCTATGTCTGTGCAGATCAAACAACATACTTCCATCATTACAAGGCAGTGAGTCACAAGAGCTGGAATGACTCTATCTTAAAAATAACCCCAAAGCCCTAGTGTAATGCTGTGCAGGCTGGGCTGTGTTCTTGCATTCCCCAGGGAAAGTCGGAGGCAGAGTAAGGAAGAGACCCAGGGAGAGATGGTCATTCTCATGAATAAGCTTTGATGATTTTTCGTATCTGCTTTTTGTCCTCTTTGCAGCTCAGTTTTGTGCTCTGATGTGAGCTCTGTGAAATGGATGTTTCCTTTCAACCCTCCTCCACCTCCATTCCTTTCGCCTTTGTCTCCTCGTCTTCCCTCCATCTCCTTTTTTGAGAGGAGGAGGTTTAGAAAGATCTCATCTGTTAACAAAACCGTGCCTGCTCCAGCCACTTCAGCATTAGAGTGAAACAAATAATGTTTCAAACACTCAGCTCTCTTCTCTGCTAGACGCTGGGAGGGAGTGGGAGAGGAGAGGCGGGGTTGTTTCCTGACGAGGCTCTATTGATGGTGAGTTTTGCATCAAGATTGAACCCGGCCCGTTGATAAATGTGCAGAATCCCAGCTTTGAGTATTTGGGGAAATGGAGCATTACCCTGCAGGATGTTGTATTCCCTGGCCCAGCGTGGGGACAACTGAGTCTCTGCCTTCGGATTCAGAGGAGATGCTGAGCAGTTGGGCGCTCACCCCACCTGTGGAGCTGCTGCAATTCAAGGATGCTCCGGGCAGTTATAGAAACACAGATGCTGCTGCAGCTCAGTCTTGAGGTGTCTCCCTTAACCTCTCGTGACACTATTCTCCTCATTTGTAAAATTGGAGGATAATGCTTTTCCCTTCCTAAAAGTTAATCAGTTGTTTAGTTCTTTTGGATGTCTGGACACACAGCACCCTTGGATCTCCTAACAAAAGAGACTCCAGTGCAGCGAGAGTACTTTTTCCATAAGTACCTTTTCCCATGGCAGGGCACTGAAGCGCATTCCTGTTTATCCTCAAACTTGGAATGGGTAAAGGTGGTGCAGGAGAGAAACAGCAGTCCCTGTGCAATGGTGGGGGTGAGCAGTGGTCAGACCTGCACCGAGTGCCTCTCTGTTGGTGTGTCACATGCTCTTGCATTTAGAGCCTGCTTCCGTCAGAGCTGACAGGGATTTGTCATCGATTAAATGGGGAGCTGGAGCACCCTGTGCCCTATTTTTCCTACCTGTAAAACAGTAGCAGTAAACATCTCCTCAGACCTAATCCATCAAATATACCCATGGGTTGTTTTGAGCTGCTGATCTGCCGATGCCCTTTCGTGACCCTGTGAGTGACCCCACTAGGACAAAGACCATGTGGGGTGAAGTGACACATACCATCACCTGCATATCTCAAGGGACACACACTAGTGGCCTCAACTTTATCTTCTTTGTCAGTGTCGTTGAATGAAGGTGGTGTTGGCAAGTGACTACCCCAGAATAATCCAGCAACAGTAAACTTAAGCATGAGACAAGGCTCACTCAGAGATGCAGGAAAGTCCAGACACACTTAGTGAGATACACAAACATAACAGGTCACTAATAAGGTATTTTTTAATTTTATTTTTGGTGGTATTTGATATACGAAAAATGGGGAACGGAACTGCCCTTGCTCAGCTTCTTCTTGATTTTCCTATTTTTATTGTTCACTGTTCAGGGCAGAAAGTGTGACTCTTCCAGCTGCCTAGTTTCAGGTTACCTTCTCTTAATACATCGGCATCTTCTGCTGTATTTCCTGCAACTCTCTTCTAGCAGACTCCCTGAAAGCTTACTACACAGCCATACAACCAGTGGGTGTTTCTTTCCCTCTGATAAGTCATGAGAAGAGCTCTTTTCGGAAAGATGTGTTGTAGGTAGTTGGATCATGTTCATACCCTTGGATGCAACTGTATCTTTGAAGAAAAAAACCCGGACCCTCAGACCAGAGCACCCTCAAAGCCTCTGGAAGATTTGATCTCCTTCCAGAAATCTCAACTATGTTAATTAAAAAGAAAAAGCTGTCTCCTTGAGCTCGGCCAGCGTATCTGCTCTGGCTTTCCACTAGTTCCTCAAGTATATTGAGATCGTCACCTGCACTCTGTCTGCTCTTGGCTCTGGGCTTTGGCCCAGGAGAGCTATACATCATACTTAATTGTGTCACATTGTACTGGCTGCTTTTGGGAGGAATGAGACTGCTGAACTCATTTCGCCTCTGACCTGAGCAGATAGAAACGGAGGTCTCCAGATGGGCAGCCAAAGGGCTGTGCTAAGGCCTGGTGCTCCACCTCACTGAGATCTGCCTTTTTTAGCAAAATCTTAGATCCCTGAGGTGTGAGTCAGACCTCTGCTCCTTCCCCAGATGCTGTACAAGACAGTGAGCTCAGCCAGTCTTCATCCCAAGTGGAGCTTCTTATCAGCTACCCACTTCAGCCCGAGAGGTTGCTTGATACTGAGCTGGTGCTGGGAATGCATGGTCGGAAGTTGCTAATTGTTTAATGCATGATGTTATCGCTGTTCTAGTAATAGCAGCGGTGCAAAACTAAGTGAAAGCTCCTGCTCTCCTTGCTATCGCTTTCCCAGGAACTCCTAACCTCCTCAGTGCCACGCTTCTCACCAGGGAAGCTACTGCACTGACTCCAGCCTCATATCTGCATATGTGAGATCTGGACCCTTTCCTTCCTAAGATTCTTCTTCCAAGCCTTATCCTTAACATTTAGAAAAGTAAATTGCCTCTATAAAATCCGCACTGTAAAAGACGAGCCACTCGCCCCACCAAGAACAATGCTGTTTCTCTCCTCAACAAAATAGTCCTCCTACTTGAAAATAACTGTTCAGAAACTGTAGTTCTTGAAGTGGCTCTCTGTGATATGTGTGTTGTCCAGCTGGGTCATCAGGCAGCAAGGGCTTCGGGTAGTCGTGCTTCTCAAAATTAATTCTCCTAAGGATATAGGAGTCGGGCATTTCTCTCTGTTTCTTGCATGCAAGTATTGAGCATGTGATGTCTCTTAAGATAAGTTTCTCTGAGTAATTATAAATTATTAGGAGCTGTAGCTAATTAATCTCAAGGGTTTACGGGTAAGATTGCCTAGCACACATTAGAAGAATGAATGCTTTTACTTGTCCGTTTCTTTGCAGTTTACAATCTAGATCTGCTAGTTACTTAGTGTGTGAAGTTGAGCAAGTCATGTGTCCCTTGCAACTAAACTATCCATTGCAACTGAACTTCTTCCACAGAATGCTAATCCTGGTAGCTTTTACCGGCTTCTGTGGATCACTTTGAAATTGTATGAGATGAAAACCACAAATAATCTACTAACTAGCCTTGATGTAAATCTCTAAGTAGTGTATCTATTAATACGGATATTGGCTAGAGATAAAAGTAACATTCTGTCTTGGTGGTGGTATTATTGGGCTGAGGTTTTCATCCAAAACTGTGGAGACAGATGAGACTTTTTCAAAGGAATGTCTTCTCTTGGATCATTCATTGGCCTTGGAGCTCTAGATGTTGAAAGTCTGTTTGTGGCTTTTATTTATTTTTTTTTAACTGGTGGTTAAATGTTGAGAGGAACTAGAATACTGCTCTCAAAAGTGTCTTAGGATCCTAAATCTACCTGGGAAATAAATGGAGTTCAAGTGCCTCAATCACTTGAATTATTTTTATTTGGGCAGTACCATTCTAATTAAGTTTTATGCTGTGTAGTAGCGTGGAGAACACACTGTGATCAGCCTCAGAGTCAGCTACGCTCCCTGTTCTACCTACATATGCCAAATGTATAGAGATCATGCCTTTACCAGTGGGCGGTTGGCATTCTGGATAAGGGCCTGCCTCTGAGTCAGCTCTAATGGATTTAATTCTCCTGCTCAAGCAATAGTGGTGTGCACTTCTAAAGTGAAAAGCCCTTCTGGGTTGTGTTGCTCTAGATAAAGTATTACATGCTGTACAAACCCATACTATGCTCCACAGACTGATTTAAAAACCACGTTATGCTCTCAGCTTTAATGTGCTAAAGAACAGCCAGGACCTTGACAGCTTGCTAAATAGGAGTAGTGATTTGGAACCATTATTTGCCTAGTGTATGTGTCTGACTGAACAGCCCAAATTGTAGCCTCTGTGAGAGTAGTTGCAATTAATTACATACTGCTGCAAGATTCTGGCCTGGATTCCTGCCTCAGTCCCACACAGGGGACAAGCTCAAAACTGACAGGGTGGTACGAAGCAAAACAGAAAATTAAGAGAGGATGAAAAGCCAGGCTGGTGATTAGTTGGGCAGGGAAGAAGGAGAGGGAAGGAGGGAAGATGAGTATTTGATGGTGATACCTGGCCTGAGAAAAGATGCTGGCACCTTTTGTCGGGCATGGCTTAGGGCATGCCTGTGTGTGTGGTCATACCCTGAGACCAGGAGATGTCAAGCAGGAGCCCAGCTTTCGCCTTGGCTGTGCAGCTGCGTGAAGCAGTGGGCTTAGAACAGAAACACTCAACGTATTTTCTTTTTTCCTTACTTTGATAGACCAATGACATTTTATCTGTGACATCTCTGTAGCTCTCGTCACTGGAATAAGCCATGTAGAGTCTGACTGGCCTGGGCAGCGGTCTGTCATTCTGGTTTGCTCCAGCACAGGTTTTGTGGAGGTGCTGGAGTGTCACGTACATACAGAAAAGCAAAGCTATTCCTTTCAGTTTGAAACATTGCTCTGAGGAGCATAAACTCTGAGACTGCAGCCCAAGTAATGGTGTTATTAATGATGATGCTGATTTTGGGGGACATGTAGTCTTTTCCCACTTGGAGCTGAATGGGCCTGCACAGACTTGTTTCTGCAGGACATTCATTTATCAAAGTACATGACTTGACTAGCAAACAGTTGCCAATCTGTAGGACTTTCTCGACTCACTGAAATCAATAACAATACTCCCACTGCCTCTCTGAGCTGAAGCTGTAAAGAAGCAGCAGGACCATCACTCCTGGAGCAGGATACGAGGCAGACACTCAGAATGTTTCTGGAACATTGCATCCACCTCTGGATAAGTTTGGTTTGCGTTTTGGATTTGGGCGGGTTTTTTTGATGTCTGGCTTATTCACTATGTGCCTGCTGCTTTTTCTTTTGAGTTTCTTTGCATTGCTGCTTATCTGCCTGATAAGTGTGTTTCTGTGAATTAGAGAGAAATTGATTAGGGTTTTAAGTATCTCAGTTAAGGCTATTTTAAAAAACACATTTTCTCAGAATATTCTTTACTGACACAATAGTAACTTCTAAACCTGTTCTTAAAAGCTGATGTCTAAATAATCTTATTGTGCTTTTAACAGTTGACATGTAGATGTCTTCCAGAACACACATGGCCTCAGATGATGAACCTTCACAGCACTGCTAAGACCTGTAAAGTTCTTGCTGTGAGCAGCAGCAATTTAGATGAACTACCTCAGGTCAGAGGGAATTGTTGTTGGAGCTGGGATTGGATCCAATCCTCCTGAGGCAATGTGAAGTCTGATTCTTGAGGAATGTCTCTAAATGCATCTGGAAAGTTGGTTTGTATTGAAAAAAACCCCACTATTCATAGCACAGCATTGCAGAAACAGAATCTATTTGTTCAATGCTAAGAATAAGAAGTTTCTTAATGGCCTGATGGAAAAGCTGCAGGGAATTCTCCTCATAGCTGAAATCCTCTAATGGTTATTGCAAACCTCTCTGTGGCAGATGTGTTTGTACTGGGAAATTGAATTAGAGCTTCGTATTTCTAGACAGCTCCAGTGAGACTTGGGTATCCTAAACTGAAACTCTGAACTGGGGTGACTGCAGGTTGCCTGTGTGAAATGTCTCTGATCTTCCCTGGTTCCAAAGGCCACCGAAAGCATCTCTCTGGCCACCTGGCCAATAGCTTCAACAAAATAATGCAGGACATGGGGTGGAAGTCTGACTCGGATGCTGTCAGTATGAAATTTT
>WEIS01115243.1:0-14404 GCA_013389965.1 Todus mexicanus | reverse complement strand
AAACTGTTGAAATGCAATTTAAAAAGTCTTCTCAGAAAGACATGTACACGACTTTAACACAATCTCATTCTCTTAAAATTTCATTTTACCATTCCGACAGAAAGAACACACTCTATAAAAAAATACTGTTTCTTATAAGCTGACAGCTGTAGAATCAAATCTGCCCTAAATTATAAACTGCATTTTCTATTGCTTGATACACGTAAAACTGAAAGGCATGTGGGTAAACTACTCTCCCATGATTAATCCAGTACTTATACACATAAAGAAAATAGCAGAATAGCTCCTAACACACATATTACAACAAATTATTCATGAGTTTTCTTTCAGGAAAATGAATATCTGCTGTTCTTCTCAGCAGAAAATCCTGAGCTCCAAGTTTGGACAAAGCCAATAAAAAAATAATTGTTTGAGACAATAAACCCTCTTACAGAGGACATTGCGTTTCCCACATCTTCACTTTTTATCAGGAGAGCACTAAAGCTGCCTCGAGGTTCTTCAAACAGATGAAGTATAGGCCTAAATAGATGTGCTTAATGTTGTATAAATCATAGCAAAGAACTGAGAGGGCTGAAAATCTCACCACCTGCAGCTGCTCCCATAAACATGTAAGACCCAGCTACAACTTGAGTAATTTCCTCAGTCTTTTCAGGGCTACTGTACTGTTCTGAGGTGTGTAGGTATTAAGCTTTAATCCAGCCTAGAGAAAGGAGAATGAAAATATTTCATAAAACACCAGAAGTTGAACAAGGGTGAAAAGGAGAGACAGACTTGCTTATAGTGCAGGGGGTACTGGATGTATCCCAGTTGGCCCAGAAAATGTCCTGAGAACCTGAAAGACATGTTTTCAGATCCACCATGTGTGGAGAAGCTTCTCCTGGATTCCTGCTGAGTCGTCCCCTTGCTGTGAAGCTATTCTGAGCATCCTTCATCTGCCATTTAGAGACATTAACAAATAGCTCTGTCTCACAGAGGAGTAACACTAGAAATAATGGAGCCTGGCTTCCTAGGGGCTTGTGTTTTTGGCTGATTACAAGCACTGATTGAAGCTGTTTGCAATCACAGGAGATAACTCTATAATGTTTCTTCTCATGGATTTTTAGGTCTTTTAAATGTATATAGTCACAGTATAGTTCTTCGTTTTTCAGGACGCTTCTCTGGGGTCTTCAACTGCCTTTTTTCCATGTAGCATAAGGAGAAGAGCCCTCTCTCCTCCTGGTATAATTTTTTGAAATCATCACTAAAAAAATGATTGAGGAACACGTATCAACATGCATATACTCACATACCTCTGTATGATCATAGAAATCTCATTTCCTACAGAAAGCAGGCTAAAATAATGGACACCCTAAAAAATTCAGGATGTACACACACCGACATGCATGTCTGTACCACCAAAAGAGAAGGGTACAAGTGAGAAATGGCTCTTTGGTTGTGACCCTATGTCACGCTGGTCTGTCAAAGGGCACGGAGAATGAAGCAGGGGATGTTATTTGGGATGCTTTCACTGACAGCTCATCAGCAGGATACACTAAGAGTGGAATTAGCTGGCATTACAACAGTAACCAGCCAAACCCAGGCCTTTAGAGAGCTAAAAGTGTAAGAGTTCAAGTGACATTCATTACAAACTCTAGGAACGCATGACCCATCTGACTCTTTTCCCGTTAACACTAATGGAATTGTTGATTTTCAGTTAGTTTGACACTAGCAGGAAGAAAATGAAGCCCAGGTGCTTCATAACACCTGTGATAAAATCAAAGGCAAAGTGGGTGCTGTGGCACAGTGACAATGTTCTTGGCTGGCTTATGCTCTTGAAAGTCTGAGGAGTGAGATGGAGAGGATGGTGAAAGATTTAAGAAAAAGGAGCATAAATATAAAGTTTTCTTGCCAAAACAAATATATGAGTTGGCAACACGTCTGAAATGGTGCCAAACATATTATACCGTAAGTTCATTAACCTGTGTTCTTGCTTACACAAGTCTATACACTAAAATAGTGTTTAAAGACAGGTGATTTAACAGTAGATACATGTGTGTTTAAAAACACATGATTTAACAATAGATAACTTTATCAGCTCCCTTATTCACTTACTATGAAGTACATTAAATGTATTTGCTTGCTCCTTTTGGTTTTCTTTCTTTCTTTTACATGGTCTTGAACATTTTCCTCTCCTACTTGACTACAATTGATGGCAACTGCAGAGACATACCTGCCTTCAGGACAAAATGAGCACTGATATTTTCAGAAATAAAGAAGAAAAAAAAAAGAGATAGTTTTAAATGTTGCTGCATTTTTAGCAAGGAAAATTTCTTATCAAGCCATCTTTTAAAAATTAGTACTTTCTCAAGATGAAGGAAATTTTCCTTCTTACTGAGCCAATGATTTCAAGACTCTTTAAGCAACAACCTTAAGCTACAGGCTTTGAAAAGTAACTGCTGAGAAGCCTGAATATCAAAACACACTTTCAAAATAAAATTAAGAAGTAAATAAAAAACAGAGATAAGATTAGTAAAAAAATTGTAGAACTGCTAAGGGCAGTGTCCTTTACTGAGAAATGGGAAGGTCTAGTTGTTTTGATCAAAGCTTCCTTTGAGTTCAGCTCAGGTTTTGTAGATGCCTGAGCTGCTGCTGGTAATTCCCTAGCCTAGCGAGCAGGAATTGGTGCACACAGAAGAGGCTCATTACCTTGGCTCCTATCCCAGGCATTGGTAGAAATGAAACCTCTCTACTGGGTGCTACTCTTGGAGCACAACTTTGCCACCAAATTGCTCGCAGTGCAGCACAGGGCAGCCAGTGCTATCCTGTGCTTTGATTGACTGCACAGGAGCATAGGGAACTTTACAGAAGATCTCTTATAAACCTCTGCTACTTGAACCTTCTTAGCAAGGTCTACCACCCTCAGAGAGAAGTCACCCTGGTTTCTGTTTTCTGCTTGCTCCTCGGTCTTAGTAAAGGCCACTGGGTATCTCTTATTCCTACCCCTGTGAAATACATGGGGTCAAGGCAGAAGTTAGACTCTTAATTCTGTGTGCCAAGACCACACAATAAGCAGAAAAGGGGTATGCCAGGCCCTATCTATGGAATTGGAGTGAAGGAAAAGGTGGATATTTGGGACATGATATGGAGCAGTGACAAATGAAAAGCTTGTGTGTTCTAACTAAACTTAGCTGAAGAGCAAAGAAGAGGGTGCCAGGAGGTATGAAACAAAGTGTCATGCTGCTTTTGTAATTGCTGAATTCCACAAAATAATTCCCCCCTGCAGGGTGACCCTTTCTTGCAGCTCCAGCAAGGAAATGCAATACAAATTGAGCAACTGGGTTTTCTGAATCAACCCGTTGTCTTTATTGCATTACCATTTTATATTATTACAATTACTGCATAATTATCCACTTGTTGTGAGTACTCATGTCTTTTTACACACTTCCTGCTTTTGCAATCCTTGTAGCATAGGACCACCCCAAAGATATCCTTTGTCAAACATTCCTGTGCTCTAATGATGCCAGAAAGCATTTTGCTCTTTGGCAGCCAAACTCTCCACTATATTTCTTAGCACTTTAGGCTTTTTTATCTAGAGGCCTACAGAAACTTGCTCACATACTTGGTATCACTATCGAATTGGTGACAGACAGCAGTAAAACACTTTGATCACAGTCCTCAGGTGCTGTAACTTGTCTGAAGTAGATGGCTAAACTGCTTCCACCATTGATCAAGCATTTTGTAGTGGATTATTATAACTAAGCACCTTCGAAGTGCCAAGTTATATGAAGCTCTGGGGAAATTCAGATTGTAGAATTCAAACAAGATTTATTAATATTCTTATTTTTATGGGATATCATGCTGTTTATGGAAATGTTTTTTCTCCACATTTGGATTTGTCCCGGTGAGGCTACTCCATTTGCAAAAAGCACATGGAGAGAAATCATCCAGAGCTGAGAAACTGTCCTCACTCCTGATTTAATCTTAACCTGATGTTTTCCTAAACAAGTCATGGGATCTGCATCTCCCAGAGAAGGTTTTGACCTAGCCTTATTATTGAACCAGGGTGATCTTCAGCACTTCGCCAACATGACTCACCAAGCAGGTCAGCTAAGCATGGGAAGAGCGGCCCTGAGCTAGGTAGCCTGAACCTGTGCCTCCAGCCCACTGCCACCACCGAAGTTGAAGCCTTCCTCCAGCAATCCCACCAGGAGAGGATTACCTGAACAGTTTAGTAAAGTAAAAGAAGTAGCTTGAAGCCACCTCTGCAATTGTGTCTCCAGGGCTGTACTCAGGAGTCACTATGAGGTTGTGAGGCAACTTTGTCAGTCCTCTAATTAGTGCTTTTCCTGGCAGCTATTCCCACTCCTCCTCCATTTCCAAGAAGCACCAATCTAACCAGTGCTTACCCAAGCTGCCACCCACTCTCCACCACTGCCCTGGTGAAGCACTGTAGCAGCAGATAGGAGAGACTCATCATCAGCGGCCCAGAAAATGCTCAACAAGGACATTTGAGGGTGCACTCAATTCTCACAGCCCTGTCTACTACATCAAGTAAGTGAATTTACTATTTCATTGGCCTTGCTCTCACTCAAGGGAATACATGTTGGAGAAATTTTGAAAAAGAATAAAGTATGTAGGTCTAAACACTAATGTCAAAAGAGTCAATATACATTAAAGCCTAAATAGAATAAAAATGAAGTCAAAATACCACCATCTATATAATGTCCCACAGAATATAAAATGTTTAAAATGTTGCAGTTCTACTCTGCTAACACTGTAACTAAAAATGGAATGCGAGAAACAGTTGGCTCAAATATTGAAGTTACCAAATAAACAAGCTTTAACAAAAATAGACTGGGAAGCAGTGAGGGAGGCTTTAAAGTATGCAGATTTTAACTACTGTCTCTGGAAGCCTCAGTTACTGTCTGTATTTTCGAGGCACTGGGCTTGCAGGGAGGAAAAAGTGATTCTGAACACCAAACACACACACTAGGCACATTACTGGGGTTTTTACTTTGGACTAGCTCTATAAACTTAGTCCTATAAACTTAATTGCCATTAGCGGTGGGATTGTCTTTTTCACCCAAGAGCAGCTGAGACCGTTTCCCCAGCCCGCTCTGCCATCTGAAACATGGCATGCTACAGATGGTGATGGAGGGCAGCAGAGTCAATTCCCAAGTGAGCTCCTGCTCTGAAATAAAACACTAACATAGACAATACACTTTACTAATAATTTCTCAATATGAAGCAAACCTCTTATGCAGTTATCATTTTCTGCGTGTAGCTAGGAGAAGTGACTTTAAAACATGCTATCTGCCTAAAAGTGTACAAATATGAAAAGTGCTCAACATGTTTGTATATGTAAATTCCAATAGGGAGGAAGAAAATACAGGGATGCTGGATTTCTCAAAGACTGTTGGAATATTTTGGTATGTACAGTACTACATGATAGTCTAAATCATTATTATTAACACATCTAGGAGTTTCAAGAAGGCCACATCTAAAAAAGAATTTACATTCCCTTAATTGCATCATTTTATAAAATCTCAACAGTCTTGAAAAACTTAGCCTGTAGTCTAAGTGACAGTTTGTGTTGCAGATTTAGAGAGCATATGAAATTTTCCTATATCAAAGCTGAAGAACAGTTGTGACAGCTGCAAATGTCATCTGAATTAATAATATGGAGATGGTATAAGACAATACTTAAGAAAAATCCATTTCTTTCTGCAGCATTGAAGCCTCTTACTTATAAAATATTAAACAGAATTAAAATTGATATGCTGCTTGACTGGGAAAAGAAAACATGAAATCCACATATGAATCCAGAAGTGAAAAGACTTATTTGTTCCAACTGTTATTAGTGATAACTTATGATTTAGGGTAAATCAAACAGCCTTGGACTACCTGTACTTGCTGTTAAAATTCAAATCAGAGTTTTGGCTCTGGCTTAGGAAAGAAAATCTCCTTTTTAGCTTTATCATCTAAAATCCACTGACCAGTCCCTATTTGCAGAAACTTTCTCCACTTCTTAAACTATAGCAAACATCTCTGGAAGATTAAATAAACTTGTTATCTACTGTGCAAGATCTCTGAATACCAATTGACTAATCCAAAGTTCTGGTTTGTCCTAACGTTACAGATACAAAGCCTTCCCCTATGTCTCAGAGTTTCCTTACATATGCTAGTAGTGACTAATAGGTTGTATAATGTCCATACAAAACCAGGAGACATACCCTGTCTTTGTATTTGTTTGTCTATCAGGGAGAAAGACCAGGGTAAAATTTTATCAGGAGCCTTAAAAAAATCAAGTTCAAGTCCACCTGAGCTGCTCGGGTGAATAGTAACTGCCTGCTGTTCCCCATTTCCACCGGCAGAAGTGAGAGAAACCTGTGGCTTGTCTGTGTAAAACTCACCTGTGTGCTCAACCTTCTGCAGTCCCCTTAAGCAAGCCAGTGCTTTCCCTGCTGGTGAAGTGCTGTTTGAGTAAGAGAGACCTCAGGAGCTGCAGAGAGGTCCTATTGCCTGGAGCACAGTGCAGAAACCCCCACAGCCTCGTTGGCATTTATCTAGTGGAAGCCAGGCAAGCACGCAGAGGAGGGTGAGCTGAGGGGATGTTGCAAGCCTTGTCTGCCTGTGCAGGGTGAAAGAACTTCCCGTCAAAGTCTCAGGGAAAGTCCCAGCCCTTGTATTTACAGCTGAGGAGAAGCTGTGGTTGCTTTTGTCATGCTGGCACTGACTTGCCCTTTGGCTATTGGCCAGAACTAAGGTTCGGCTGCTCTTTGAAGACTAACCTGAAAGTCGCGGAAAGCAAGACTATTGTAGAAATGTCGCAACAGCTACTTGCCTGGACGGAGAGATGCTTTGGGGTTTTTTGGTGTTGTTTTTTTTTTTTTTTTTTTTTTTTTTTTTTTTTTCCCCCTTCACGGCTCTCCTAAGCCATTCCAGCTGTGGGCAGGGACAGAAAGAATGTCACTTTGGGGTGAAAGGTATTTGCCCTGGGGGATGTTTGAAAGTACCCGGTCACTGTAGATATTCTCGGCAGCTACATCAGTCCTGTGGAACCAGAACCTGTGATAAATACATATTGAAAAATGGGTCTCCATGAGATAAGCCTCTCGGAGGATGCAAAACTCTTAATGTTGCACATATGTTTAAAATGAGATGTAATTCAAAACAGATGCCTTGAGCATCAAAAAATGACTGGACTGGATTATAGTCCATACAGGAGAAAGGGGCTAAGAGAGTCTCACTAGCACTGAGATTTTAAATAAAGTTTGAAAAACAGGTTGAAGGGGATTTAAATACTATTGCACTCCAGATTTGCAAGCAGTGTCTGCCAATGAGGAAGAAGAAAGTGAAATAATTATATTTTTTTACATCAGATTTCTTTTGGAAGACTTGCTGGAAACTAACTAGGAAAACATGCTTGAGATAGAAAAGGTGTCGAGAACATAAACCATGCAGATAATCTTGGAATTTCTTACAGGACCAAAGGGCACCAAGGTAGTGGATGTATTGGGGATTAAGCAGCATAGTATTCTTTTTCAACTGATCCCTCAGCTAACATGTTGCCCAAACCAGTGTTATTACATTTAAAATAAAATCTATGGGGAGCCGAAAAGAGACCAGTTAACTCATAGAGCTTAAATCACAAGGCTAACCCCACAGAAGATATTTGAGAAATAAGTCTACAAATTCATAATAAATGGAATAAAAAGACAAGGGCTATGCCTTTCAGAGCATCAGAATAATCAAAACATTTAGATCCTATGTAAGGATATGAGCAAAAAAGCTGAGAAAGAATCTAAAGCCATTTCCCAGTGGATCAATACCTTACGAATATGAAATAATGTAGGAACTGGTGAAATTGTCCAACAATTCTCCCATCTGTGTGAGCCCTTCATATTGTAATACCATGCTTAAAGAAAAACAGATACTCTTATTGCTCTGAGATGACTGGAGGAACAGACAGAGCTGTTCTTGTAGTTATAGAAAAGATGAATGAAATCCCTTGATTGTCCGTAGATAGACCTGAAGGAACAAACCAGGCCTGTTAGACTACCAAGAGGAGATACAGTCAGTGACAAATACCTTTCTGTCCTGAGTACATCACAAGGCTCCTGGTGGGTGTTCACATTAGGAAAAACAAAAAAGCAGGGTTTTTTAGCTTCCATGAAACCTTTGTGAGCTGTACTGGTTTTTTTCAGAAGTCTATTTAGGCTGCGTTTGGCACCTGAGTCAAAACGTGATAAATTTTTCATGCCTTTCAGGTTAGTAAGACTTATACAGGTGACATTTAGATCTGATGAAAAACTGTCTCAGAGCAGCTGTGGAAAGAAACTGTGCTTCTGGGCTGAAGCTGGACAAATAACACTGTAAATGCCATGTAACACAAATAATAACATACTTGCATAAAAGTTAGCATGAACCCCAAGTAAATCTCCAGAAAATATTCAGCAATTCGTGTTCTCCAACAATATTTGGGTGCTGAATTTTAAAGAGAAATATGTACTTAATGTAGCTTCTTGACATTCCTGTCAAGATGATCTCTCATGTAATTATTGAAAAAAATCTAGATATAGAAGAAATTCATTAGGCTTTTCAGACCTGAGGGTAAATCATCTGTAGAGGATTTTGAGGCATATGTTGATGTAGTTCTTTTAAACAATGTGGAAAAAATGAATGATAACAGTAGTTTATGAGTTAACAAAACTTAGGTATACTCAGAGAAAAAAAAAAAAAAGAGGATTTAATGTTGGTCCTGGAAATAAACAGACCCATACATTTGTTTTACTGAAAACCAGTGCTGTTTGAAACTGATTATAAATCATAAGGAATTACCAAACCAAGTATGACCAATGGTTATTTTTCTTTATTTTTCAGTTATGGATTGTGGCTTACAGCTTCAAAATTCCAAGCAGGATTTGACAATGGAACCAAATCCAGAAATATATTTGCACATCATTCTTATTGCAACAATAGTTACTGAGGCTGAGATGCTTCAGAAAACAATTGGTATCATGAATGAAAGATTAAATTTAACCTGAAAACATGAGAGTGGTGAACTTAACAGTACCACTGGGAAAGATCTTCAAAAGTATACATGCAGATAATTTCAGGATTCATATGTATAAGGAAAAGGCCAGGGACATCTTGTACGTGAGCCTCAGCTGAACACTTTTGTTTAGAAAGAGAATAAGGCATATTCTATGTAGTGTGGCCATGGTGAAGGCCATACGTAGTGATAGAATTTACACAAAAATGGAAAAAACCTGAATCCTGAGAGAGCGTGCTTATTTGCGTTTCCCGTGTGTTTGCGTTCCAAACCATTATTCTCTTTTACTGAGATAGCCTTACTAGCTATTGCTATTTGCCCCTGACAAGAAGACTCTACAAGGCTGTAGTTTGTCAAATTTATTTTTGTTGTCCTAGCATATCTGACAGTAGGCAACCATTCAGCAAACACAAGCTTCAACAGGGAGTTATGCTTTTAGATAGGTTTTGTCCAGTCCCTCTTGCTCAGTCCAATAAAGCAATGAAAGAAGCAATCAATATATGGTGCAAAAATGCAGACACTGGTGAATTGCACCTATGTAGGTGTCCTCTGGGACCCTGGGAGCTGCTGGTGATTCATAGGCTTTGCAATGCTGAGGCAAGAAAACTGTCCCCAACATGGAATGAGCCCCAGGCCAGGTTGTCAGAGTAGTCAAAGTTGCAGTGATGGGTAGGGCTGCTCCATGTTTGCCCTTCAGGTGAGGACACTGGTAATCAGCCTGTTAGTTGTGTCCCTGCCATGGTCCTGCTGTAGCAGCCTACACCCTGCTGTGACCCTGGCCAGGCTTGGGAGGGGAGCACTTGGCTGCTTCAGGCTGGGTTGCACAGTTTCAAGGTTGGTGTCCAAGACCTTCTGGTCCTGGAGGAGGAATGGCAGGGCCACAGCTCTGCACATGCAGCTAGGTCAAAACCTTGCTCCTTCAGGCCCTAAAGGCATTCTCCCCACAGCAGGCAGTCTGACATGGGGAGTGCCAATGTTCTTTTTCCTCCACCACCACCAAGGGCTTCGCTTCATCTGCAACCCTCTACTGTCCTTTACAGTAATCTGCCTTCAGGAGACTTCTCTGGGCTGCTGGTCTTATCCCAGGTCCTCCCGCCTGGGATGGGAAGTAACCAGGACCCCTGCAGCGACGAAGAGGCAGGAGCTCATTGCCAGCCCTCCTGCACAGTCTCCGCCTACCACGTGCTGGCAGCAGTTCCCTGTGGCCTCTTCTCTAGCTCCCCCAGTATTTCTCACAGCTTCTGGCTCTGCTCCACCTCTCACCTCTCCATTTTTACCTCAACCATCCAAAGGTCCATTAAATCATAGCAACTGCTTGCTGATGTTCTGCTGGAGCTGGTCACCTTGTTCATCTCTGCCACCAGAGCACAAAAGAGGGTATGTTATGACCCCCAGCAGCCTACTGTGAGTGATAGGTTCTCTTCTGTGTCCCTTTCTGGGAGATTTTGGAGCTCTCAGCTCTCACACTTCCTTCCCTACCCCCCCCCATTTGTTGTCTCCTATCATCACTCGCCTGTGATCCTTCTTTTAGGAAAAAAAAAAAAAAGAGCAACGACGTTACAAAGCTGCATGTTGTTTGTAGGAGGTTGTTTCCCCAGGCTCAGAGACATTGTGGAAGAAGAGATGACAACCTTCTAAAAAAAAAACCCAGAAGGAAAAGAGAAGAAAAGAGGCACTGAGCCTGTCACTTTGTGCAGCAAAATCTCCATCAGGCAGCAAACACACTCTGAGACCACAGAGTGAGTCCCAGGACACACAATGAGGATCACTGCCCTTGGGAAAAGCAGTCCTGTGCCCACAGGACACCACATGGCACCTTAAATACTGATGGAAATTTACTGATAAATGCAGTCTTAAGGTTGGTGATAAACATTTGTAACTCTCTGTTATATCATTGCTTGAAATATACTTGGTTTTATGTTTTCCTTGGCAGGGAAGTTGTACTCTAGGGAACACGCCTTAAAGTTTTAGCATCTGAAACAAAAGTTCTGGCTACAGCATTGTAAAACCTTTCTTTGTTATGCGCAGCCTTCACAGTCTGGAGGACATAATAAACCAGATCTTGTGCTAGGTGCTTATTCTGAGGCCCAAAATTGCAAAAGTATTCAGAATGGAAGTCAACGTGTCTTTCAGGATTTATATGTTAGAGATCGCAAAACACCATCAAACCACACTAGTTAACCCAAATCTCAGTGATGCCAGAATAGAATGGATTTCTACCTGAAAACAGGGCATGCAGTAGCATTATTTAAAAATAGGCTTTGTCCTGTATTCTTTCTTCCCTGTCATGTCATTTCTGGGCAAAGCATAATTTGTTGGGAGTAAAGAATTGGGTCCTTAGCATAGTTGGCTTGACATCATTTTTTCCAGAACCAGTAAATATGTAATTCTTGTATCCTTCACAAAATCACAGATGTGAGTCTCACTCTTCGATCCATGGAGTTTCTGGACAATGGCATCATCATTGACTGGAAACAATTCAGATTAACTTCATGCACCTTTGCCCTGAAACTATTCTATGAAACTTGATTTAAAAATAAAATAAATAAAGTGGTGTTTAGGAGACAAATTAGATAATATTTGCCATTCAAATAAAGTCAACAAACTTTCTTAAACTTTGCTTGACACTATTTCATGTGATAATTCGCTTTCTTCATGTGCTCAGGGTGAAGCTGTTGACTGTACCTGTTTGCTATCAATTTCTACAGAGTGGGAATACCCAGACCATTGCTGAGCATAAGCTCTAGAACTTTTGACAGCTTTAGTTTTCTTTCTTGCACAGTGATTTATCTGTAAGATTGAGGGAAGTGCTGCACTTGCAAGCAGGTGAGTAGCACAGATCGCTCGAAGTTGCACACCAAGATAAACAGCATTTCACAAGGTGCTCAGCGAGTGAAAACACAAACCAAAAATATACAAACAGAGATGAGATGAGCTGTGATGTGATCCCAAGTTCAAAGCTAAGGAACAGGTGAGTTTTGGGAGGAGACAGCCATTTCTAGCTTCTTTCTTTCTATATAAATCACTAGCCTCATCCAGCCTGGCCATGCTTCATTTCAATCACCTTCTAAAAAAGTGTTTGAGAAGTGATGAGTGTGAGAAGCAGAATAATTTTTCTTGTCAGAAATGAGTTTGACACATGGGAGGCTCAAAGTCAGTAATGGCTGAAGCATTTTTCCATCTGCTATTCCCAGCTTGGCCAAAGCTTTCTTGGATTCCTGCCTATAAATTTTATATCTACAGAGAAACTACATTCACAAACATATATGTGAGATGTCTCAGGCTTTATTGTGTCTCATTGGTCTTCAACACACATCAGAAGATGAGTAAAAATGATCCTGGAGAGACCTCTTAGTTTTAATAATGTCAGTAGGGAAAATGCAAGTGTATGAGCCATTCCATTTTTAGCGTTATTTTCCATTTTTTTATCTGCCATTTTGACTTTTAAGTGGGGATTAAAGACACTGAAGATACATGCAGCTAAAATATCATGTTTTGTATGCTAAATAAAGGTAATTTTGTTCAGGTGGTATTTGTGATCTATTCACATAATGACACTTCCATTTCTGACATGAATAATATTATTTGATATCAACCTTGCTTGCTGTTTCAGCAGATAAAGCTACCCTGTGAGCAGAGATAGCTCGTATGTGTTTGTGAAGGCTTCTCTGGTTTCCTGATGCATTCAGGCTTGTTGCTTCATCTCTAATTAGTCTTTCCTTAAATTACAAGAAACTTGTGACCCTACTGCTGTCTTAATTTCTGGGAACACACTCTGCTGACGACAATGCCTACCAGGTGACCAAAACATTCTCTGACATCTTAGATATAGGATAGAGTCATAGAATCATTTTGGTTGGCAGAGACCTTTGAGGTCATCAAGCCCAACCACTAACGCAGCACTGCCTTCAGCTCTTGGACAGGTTGTTGTCCAGTGATACTTCTGCAGATTGAGTGAGTCCTCACCCTGCTTTTGGTGAATGAATATTTCTCTAGGTATAACCTGGAGTGAGCCCTCACCCGTTTTGGTTGAGAGACCCCCTTTGCGTATAGATCCTCATAGTCAATAAGCCCTGTGTGTCCAGTAAGTCATTCCAGGGCATCTAGTGCTTTCACCTAGAAGTTTATGAACATTCATAAAACAAGGTTGATGATTTTTCCCCTGCTTAGTACTTCTAACTGGACTTGCTTTCATTTCATGAAGCTTAATTGTCATATTTAGGAGTAGCTAACAAGAGGTGGTTGATAAATTCTGGAAAGCTGAATATGTCTTCTGGATATTTATATGACTCTGAAATGTTATAGATCTTTCAAATAAAACTATTTTTAAACTTCAGTTTTGAAAAAAAAAATTTGTCTTTTTTCTGACTTTTAAGATGCAACCACATTCTGAAATTTAGAACTGCTTGTGAGAGACAGAATAAGCTTTTGAAACTCTTCTGCTGATCATAACCATACCAGACTGTTGTATACCATTTATGTAGTGTCTTTACAGTGATTGTCTATCTAATTAAAAAATGACCTGCAAGGAGAAATGTTAACCCTATTAATAACAGCACATAAAATATAAATAAATCAATTTGCTGGAGTTAGACTATAAAAGCATCAAATGCATTTTGAGCCCCTCACTCCAACAGCCAGGTAATCACACCACTGGAAAAGCCAGACTTTTTGCTGAGTTCAACTGCTAAGAAAATCACCTCTACTGCCAAAATACTCAAACATACGACCAATATGCAGCTCATGGAATTACTGCATGTCAGCTGAACCATGCTGTCTCTTCACGGCCACAGTCTCCTCTTATTCCAATAAATGGTACCACATCAGTTTAAATCTCTTCCTCTGAGCTCTGCAAGACTTAAGTCCCCTGTCAAGCTGGCTTTGGCTGCATGTACATGGCATTTATGTCCTGCTTCAATCCTTCCTGACAACTTGTAAAAATAAATTTTCCAGATATTTTCTTAACAGATATTTCTCTCTATCATCTAGCACAGCAAGAGCTTGAAAAACATAATTTTTCTTCTAGGCTAGTCAGACATACGGAATGTATTTTTATTTACCTCCTTTTTTCTTTTCCTTTTGAAAACAGGAACTTCATTATCGTGTGAGCAATAAGTAGTAGACACAGACATAAATAAAAGTTAACATTTAGCCTACATTTGGAAATCTTTGTAGCTATGCTACCTTAAGAAAGGTAGAACTAGTGATGCATTTATGATATTACAATTAATCAGAGGAATAGGATTTGTCCTGCATTATGATAGAGAGCAGTAAGAGGGGATCACAAAGATGAATAAGCAACGTAAGTGAGTAAAAGACTTCTTGTGCCAGCCTGGAAATGACAGAGAGGACCTGAATGTCTGTAGTGTT
>WEIS01115240.1:0-12366 GCA_013389965.1 Todus mexicanus | reverse complement strand
CATCTGCTCCCAGGGGCAGCCACCCTGTTCTGTCAGGGAGCCAGCCCAACCCTCCCAGTTTAATCCTGTTTCCTACCCAAGCCAAGCAGGATGGGCGCTGGGCTGACACAGACGAGAGCAGCAGCCTCCAGCAGAAAGAGGGCAATAAGCAGCTGGAAGGAAACCAGCTCAAAACAGCTATAAAGTCCAGAGGATCCATTTGTGCCGTTACGTTCCTACGTGAATTGGTGCCTTTGCAAGCTCCACCTTGCATCCCAAATGGAAATGTTAAAGAAGAACTTTCAGCCTCATTTCTTACACTGGCAGAAGGGCTGAAACAGCGTCAAAACTGACATCTGTCTGGCACAAACTCAATAAATCTGATTTTATTTCCACAGAAGGTGGTCACTGCTGCCCCTCTTTCACCCAGCATTAGCACCACTGTCTGTGGAAGAGAAGGAGATCCTCACCATTCCAGCTGAAGCTCTGCAGAGTGTCCCGCAGCAGCTTACACTCTCGGTTATACTTCCAGGCCTCCTGCATCACTTCATTCAGCTTCTCGTCTTCATTCTCTCCTATCACGGGGAGCAAAGATAAACAGGAAGTTTATCATCCTGCCTCGCAGCAACGTTCAGAGCTTCACTCGACAGTATGGGCAGTTATTCCTCCTCGCCTCACGCCAACTGGGAGACGGGTTTGAAAGCAGACACTCCTGGGGGGAGCTACTGTAACAGCTCCACATGTCACTGTTGACACTAATATTACACATGCACCAAAATGATGGCACCCAGACTGCCTGGGACAACAGGAGCTGTGTTTGTCCTTCCTCCCCACTGCCACAGACTGAGCGTGGGGCACAGGAAAAAGCATCTTGGATGGTTAGGAATGTAACTTTCTGAAAAGCGGCAACCTTTACCAGCCTGCGGTAGAATGCACTGGGCAATCACGTCTCGGAGCTTTTCTAGAGCCACGTTGGAATCGTTACTTCCATTCTCAGGGTCATGGATATAAACACCGTCCTTCGGCTTCGTGCTGCAGAAGAACAAGGAGGAAACAACGATAATTTGAATGCAACTCGAGTCCATTACGCGTTGCATAACTGCACCAGGATAACACACTCTTTCACTGTCTGGAAAGCTGGGACTGGGAGATAGATTTAGCATTCATTATAACCATGCCCTATACTATGACACCATGTTAAACAGTGTAAAGAAATCGTTATTTTTCTTCCTGATTCAAGCAAAGGTAGACCTAAACTGCATTATCCTATTTTTCAGATAGGTAACTTGAACAAAGAGAGAGAGATGACCTGACTTTTTCAGTAAATAAGCGTCAGGATCAGAAAAAAACCCTTGGAATTCTTCCTCCCAGTTTGCCTTACCTTACTCAACACCAGACCCATCCTCCCATAAGGGACCTGTTCCACTACCTGTAGAATACACCACTATCCAACCTCCTTGCTGCCCTCCCCGGCGTATCTTGGACAAACACACCCAACTGTGCAAGTATCACTTGACTCCAACTCCCCATTTCAGCATAAACAAGAGTGTCAACCAAACCAGCAATTCAGGAGCGTGGTTACAACTGAGTGAGCCTGGAACATCCTTGAAGTCACTCTCCGGGCGTCACAGCTGCCTACACTTCCATCGGCCAAAAATAGCTTTAGAGAGTTACCCCAGTAATTTCCTTTTGCGCAGGATCGGGTTGTTGACGGAGTGAAGGGGTTTGAGACTGACTTTGAGGTCTTGGATTCTCATGTTCGCGAGCTGTTCTGCGTGAGCCTGTTGTATCCCAGCAACCATTGCCTGCCATGAAAAGAGTTGCATTGGATGTTTTAATTAGCTTCTTTGTGAATTAGAGAGCAACATATGGACAATGTCAGGCACGGACAGAAAAAGAGATGCGCCAAAGTCCCATCTATTTCGGAGATGCATAAGAAAAATAAGGTTTGTGCTATGCGAGGCATAATTAGAACTCCAGTCATTGACCGTGGGATGATATATCCTGACCTCACAGCAGCTGAATAGGACCAAGGATCATCTCTACTGCCCACAGTCAAAGGCTTAAGGGAGCTGCCTGGACTCTTCTTTGAGCAGAGTGTAAAACGAGCAAGAAGAGCGATTCATCTGCTGTTCATTAATGAGGTCAGAGCTTTAGTCACGTATAAAACTTAGGAAAATGAGCAAAGACCTGCAGAGGAGTCCTCAGGCATGGTTATTGCTATAACTCTGCTCTCCACTTGATAGCACATGGGCTGCTCTTTACCACCAATCTTGACGCATCTCCTACCTCAAGCTTCAAATGGAACTGGTTCCATTTTCTCAAAGCTCTCAGGATCTCATTGAGGCAGAAGGAGAGCTCTTGATCTGCGTAACACCATGTGAAAGAAACCCCCCTCAAACCATCCCTGAGCTATCCAGCTCTCCTGCGCGACATTCTTGATAAAAGAAAACGTTGTTCAGACCTTGTCCATCATCAGCTGTGCAGAGGGCAGGATGTTATCAAGCGCCTCGGTGGAGTTGAGCCAGGGATGGTCCAGCACACCTTCGATGGTCAGCCGCTCCTCGGGTTTGACCTTCAGCAGCCTGGGAGAGGAATCAGTCCGTTCATAAAGAGGTCTTTGCTGATTTACAATGTGCTGCTCTGTCTGGGGTCAGAGCACTCAGCAACCTCGCAGCATTAGAGGGGCCAAAAGGGAAATTCCACCTAACAACTAGAACACTAAGCTGACCCCGAAGGAGTTTGACTTTCTCCCAGCTTCAGAGACCTCGTTATAGTTGTATTTTAACGCTATCACAGCTCATTCAGTTATATTCAGCACCTCATTGTAAGAGCAAAGTGCTGAAGGCCAACAGCTCTGTACTGCTGAACTCTACATTCCCATCCTCCCAGATGGGAAATGACCTTCCAGATGAACTGGAAATGATGCAGACCAACACTCTCTGGCATTGCACATCTAGAGCTCACCCATGTAACAGTCAAGATTCACACCAAGGACTCCGGGTGAAGTAAGGTAAAGTTTCAGAGCGGGAAACCTGTTTGCTGAACTAACCGCTTTCACCGAGCAACTCCTCAGCTCTTCAACCCCTGAAAAAGCCTCAACGAACAGACACGTTGGCAGGCCACAGCACCTCAGAATATGAAGCAACTTTATCCTGAGATCGCTGAAAACTCCATGGAATTAAATTTTACTAGAATGAAACCCTGGCAAGAGATTTTTGCAGCCAAACTCCCATTCTCATGATAATCACAACTGTTTAATAAAAAAAAGAATGAAATTTCACACGGTGCTGACAAGTTATCCCCAGAGTCTGAATTATAAACAGAACGACTTGATGAGCCTGTCACACTTTCTTAGACAATACTCTAACTCAGTTTCCTGGCTGCAAAGCAGAAATGTTTAATGTACCAAGAAAGTGGAAATAACTTCTCCTAAATGTCAGCAGGACCACAGGCTAAGCTCAGAAAATTTCACTTGCAAGGCCACGCTGCCAAACAGGTCGTAAGTTCAGTTTCAGTACCAGGCCCGAGACACAGGCGTTCCTCTTCTGCAGGTTTTCAAAGTCCTAACCTATTATCAAGCACTCCAGCTCGTAAAGCTTGAGGTCAGAAATCAGCTCAACATGCTCGAAAGGAAGCAGCTGCCTGAATGCCAAATAGAGCCTCCAGAAGCGAGACTCTGTTTGAAGAGCAGTCGACATCAATAAAACGGAAACTTCTCCTGAATTATAGAAAGCCTGCACCATAAACACAGATTCAGACCCACTGGCTGGAAAAGACAAGCGGGAGAGGGAGTCCTGATAACGTTAGTGAGAGAATTAAGTGAAGCGAACTGAATCCAAGCGCCACCATTCTGCGAGCTGAGTTTCATGGCCATTTTAAAAGACAATGAAACCGATTGACTGCGGAGCTTCTGAGGGAGAATAAAGAGCTGACCTTGGTCTGCAGTTTATTTGCTGAAAGGTTGTGGGTTCTCCTGCACAGCTATAAGCAGGTCCCAGCACCCCTTCCAAACAATGCTAAGCCCTTGGAGATTTTACAGTATGTCAGAGGAGACAGTGACAGTTTAAAATTACTCAACCGATTGGGTTTTTTTCTATTTATGTCACTTTTCTCCTTCCAGTTCCTCTGACGATACAAGCAAAGGCAGTAAGTCCCTCTTCCATTTAAAAACAAAAATAAGCGAGGTCAAGACCTAATCAAATGCCACATTCTTGCTTTCAACCAGGACCACGGGATCACAGTCTTGGAGACATTTGCAAGGGAGAGATGTGCGCTGCATGAAAAACAGGTTCCATTAGCATTTCGAATAAAATATCAGTGCCCGACCTTATCTCACAGCCTGACACCTTGTGACAGATCCTAACCTCTCTCGCCATGCCTCTCTCTAGGCTCCCTTTAGACTGTGTATTATGCGCACAGGGGTTTAAGGGATGGAGCCACCAGATCCTATTACGCCACCTAAATGCCCCCTGATTTTAACAAGGGTTTAAACGGCATCACAGGAGATACGTGTCTAGGTTAGGCAGCCAGAGGTCTACACTGTTCTAAAGCAAGGGGATGCAGCCCTTCCCATCCTAGCCTAAAGGCACAACGAACTCCAGCACCTTCAGAGACAGGAGACATCAAAAATTGCACACAACAGTTGGGGAGGAAGAAAAGAGAGGGAAAGAAAAAAATAGTAACCAGGCTTCATTTGTGCTGAATACAACAGAAAATTTTTCAGCTGTATGAGCTGCAGGCAATTCCCCCCCACCTCTGGGAAAACAAGCCCTTCGTGAGAATGCACTTTTCCAACGATATTCCAATTTCTTCATATAAATAATGCACAGAGCAATACAACATTTTCCTCAACTGACTCACTTTCGCACAATGTCTTTCGCCATTTCTGAGATCTGGCTCCACTCTTCCTCGGGAAATTCAAAACTTCCTGTCATGATCTTTTTCCGCATGTCCTTTGGAATTGTCCGACTGTGGTGTTTGGAGTAAAACGGAGGGTATCCACACAGCATCACGTAAATAATGACACCCAGGGACCACAAGTCACAGCTCTGAAAGCAAGGAAACGATCACTTTTTGGGCGCGATTTGCAGCAAGCAGCGGCGTAGCTACGTTCAAAGTTCTACGTGATTCCCTAAGACGACAGAAACACGGCTCAGCCTCCTCCTAAAGGTCCGTCTGAGGACCTCCGTGGATAAACGAGGCAAATATGTAAGCACGAGGTAACTCCGTGCTGCCAAGCTAAACTACTTTGAGTACCCAAAAGCAGCTTGTTTACAGAAAGCGCTCCTGTAACTGCGCTACGCAAGGGTAAATCGTACGGACACAGCCCGTGTGGCAGAGGCGTGAGCAAGCTGAGCGTTTATTACGTCTCTCAGGATACTCAAGTCCTTCTCTCCCAGTATCAGAACATCATAAACCAGAATAGTCATTTTGCAGAATGCGAGACTAAAAAAAGAAACACCGTCAAACAAATGACCTGGCAGAGATCCTTCATCAGAGATGTCTGTAATGAAAAAAACCCCACACATCCTGAAAGCTACAGAGATGAAGCAGCTTTGGAAAGCCAGGAGCAGGATTTCCCGGCTGCTTACACCGTGTTTCCTCCTGCCCTCCCACCCCAGCCTGCAGCTCCCTCCCCTGCCCTTGCACCGCTTCATCCAGGAGATGGATCCAGCCAAAAACCAGCTCAGTGAGGAAGCTGATAGCCAGATCCATTCTCCATCCGGATCACTGTGTGTTCACGCAACAGACGCTACTCAGGAAGAGAACCCCAACAGCCTAGCCCTCAATTCAAGCTTCCGCTGGACTCTATCCTGAAGGATGCAGCTCTGGTACCACCTGGGTACTGCACAGTGTGGGCTAGGGCTGGTGGAACCTGCTCTGACCCTGGCCATCCACTCCCAGAATTTCTTTTGAGCCCACAGCAGCACTTGCACAGCTAATGATTTATTTTCAGTCCCTTGGTTTCCAGCCCTCTCAATCCTCCAGAGGACTCCCAAAGGTTTCTGCCAGCACAAGGATAGACAGGAACACACCACCAAGCATAAGCAGCAGCCTGAACTCCAGCCAGCTCCAGGTGACCATGGAAAGACTCGCAAGGGCAGATACGGGGAACTGAGGGGGTTCTGCAATCAATTTACAGACAGAAGCCTGCCCAGCTGCCCGTGAACTAACCTCAGCACCACCCTGTCTGCCCCAGACTGTGTATTCCACCACCTGCTCAAGGACAGCACCGGTGCTCGTGAGGCTGCATTGATGAACTCAGCAAACACGGAGCCCCTGACTTCAGTGACTGTTTTTTGACAGGATCAACACCAACCCTGGAAGGGGCCTTCAATGTTAAGACTATTTCCTTCCAGGGACAATCCCCTCCAGCCACCACACACACACTCATACTCCATCCAACACACACGCTCTGGAACCAAAGATGTATTTTCTCCTCCACTCTCAATCTGTAGGATAGAGCTGCTGATTGTGAAGGTGGACCACAGGCATTTCCACCCGGGCCCCAAATTGCTGTGGAAGGACAGTGCACCTGGGAGTCACTCTCAGTCTATTTTGGGGAGGGAGGCAAATGCCAGATGCCGTTTTTGCAGTGAGTCACACTTGGCAAGGTAAGGATGAGGTCGCTTCTTCCAGCGGCCTTTCCAGTTAGCGTCCCCATGGCTGAAAGCAGCTCGGTATGACTGACCAATTCTACAAATGAAACTAACCCAAAATCACTCTATCGCATTATAAATCCCAGGAGGTGAAGGCAGCTGAACCTTCTCAGTACATGAGTTAACTCCAGCTGGTATCTGTTTTCAAGGTCCCTTCATTCTGTACAGGAATAGGACTCATATTTTGCTCCAGGTGCCACAGTTCACTCAGAGAGCAGCTGTCAAACTGTTACCAACACGAACAGTGAGCAACCACTTCTAGTGTCTCTGGAATTGCGCCCACTCCCTTAGAGAGGACTATTATTGGAGAGTAAATCTGTTTCAAACCACAGAAGTGGAATTCTTGACCCTGGCTTTCAAAATTTATAACAAACAACTTTCCCTGTGACTGGGGTTCACACAAGGGAGGGCAGAAGAAACTCTGTATTGCAAAGACTGTCAGCACCTGTCTGAGAACTCTTTTTATAAGAAGTGTCTGGCTTCAGTCACCAATCTGTTTCTCCAGGACAGAGAAGAGACAATCACAACCCTCAAGAAGGCAGATTTGTGATTGGGAAATCCATGTGGACTAACTCAGAGGTTCTAGAACCTCTCAACACCAAGACTCCAGCAGCAGCTCTTACTGTCTGTGGCTACTGCTATAGACAATACAGGACACTACTGGTCATTTCTTGCAGAAGACTCCAAAACAGCCAAGGTACCACCACAGTTGCCTGAACAAGACACATGAGATAATGCTTGGCACACCCAGGAAGTCTGGCTGACAGCAGAAAAGAGGTTTCCTTTGAACCAGCCTCTTGCTTCCCAAGAGGTCACACTCCAGCAGAATCATTCCATTCCTTCCCAAAGCTTGTTAGTATTTAGTGCTCCTCTAACAGCGTTTGCCTATTTTTCCTTGAATTAGAGGCTCACTAATTAGGTTGGTATCGAGAGCGTATTTCATTATTCTACCAGGCAGCACGCAGAGCCACGATCTTTGGCATGTCACTTCTCAGCTGAGAGACAGGCACCTGCATCTTCTAATTTGCCAGTTCAGCTGAATGAAACCTGGGGAAATACCATTGTATACCTGGCCCCTCCTTCCAGAAAAGCCAAAGGAACCAGACTTTTGAGAAATGCAGCCCCCAAAATACTATTTCCTTACAGCTGAAAACACTCACGTACACAGAACAGCCAAGGAACGTGACATTTCCCTGCTGCTTCCTGTAGCTCCTGCTTTTCACTCTGTGCGAGATACTTGGCTTAGAGGTACTCCTGTCCCAGAGATCAGAACAACTTGATTGCTCCTGGCCATACGTGTGGCATTTCAGGGCAATAAAGTTTATTAGGTGATAAACGGTGTCTATGGACAACTTCTACAGCACATATACGGGGGGTGGGCAAGCTACTGTGCTTTAATGATCCTGACGTGTGGACGGTTTCATAGCTTACCTTGTTGTAAGTGTAAGGTGTTGGAGAAGTGGGGATAATACCAGATTTTTCTTTCTGATGCCGTCTTTGTGCCTCTAATACCTGTTGCCACGAGAGGAGAAAAGAAATAATAATCATGCAGAATACATCTCAATACATCACCACAAACAGCAATGCCCGTGCCAAGGATCAGCCTGATGCTTTTCTGTTTGGTGGACTTATTCCAGCTACTGAAGACTCTGCAGAACTAAGACAGACTGGAACTTAGGAAGTTTCCTGGGGAAAATTTCAGCTCAAATATTTTGCTTCTTTGGATGAAAACTCCAGTTTTGCCCAAACTAAAGCAATTGCTAACAACTCTTTGCTCAAAACCTTCGCTCTTCGGAACGAGACCCTAAAGTGTCTTTGGAGGGTAACCCCAGCTCCAGAAATGTCCCTTTTTGCCTCTCCCATGAACAAATCCCATCGAATTTGTCCCTTGCTGATCAAAACAGTGTCACTGGATTTCTACAAAAAAAAAATAATCTCAGTTTAAATATTCTCAGGAGAAGCTTTCTAAGAGTCTGGTAGTTCCCTTGCTCTATAAACCCTGCCTGCAGGGCATGTGGCCCTTCCCCAGCAGGTTCCAGTGGAGGAGGCACTTTGAGGGCACTCGGCTGTGGCCACATGGCCTGATCTCTGCCACTGCTCCTCCTACTCATTAAAGGCTGCCGACCCACTCGGCACTGCAATTAAATACCTATCTGCACTTTGCTTTTTAATTTTCTTTAGGACTCCAGCATAAAGCACAAAAGAGAACAGAGAAAGCAGCACTACAAACCCAGCCTGGCTGTAATTACAGGTAATGTCTGAAGGCATCCTGACAAGGGGGCCAAGCCAGGGTGAAGAGGTAACCCTCTGGCACTGCCCTCTTTCTGAGCAAAGAACATTCTTGTTTCAGCACAGCCCGTTTTAATGTAAGCTGGAATGAGCCTGAGCTAGAAGAAGGCCTGTGAAGCAGGGACTTTTTCAAAACGACTGCTTTCATGCAGTTAAAGGCCAACTGTCAAAACCCTGGAGCAGTCTCACCAGTGGGAGTTGGGCTAGGGAGAGTCAGGAGGCATCAGCCATCAGTCAGTGCTAAGAACACAGTCTGGGGAATCTGCCTCACGATCTCCTGCTGTAATCAATAGATTATCGTGGCACTCCATCTTGGAAGGTGGCTGCTACACAATTAGTTGGGATTTCTGCACTCAGAAGCCCTTAGTAGGACAAAGGCTTTTACAAGGATGTGGGTTTGGAGGCACAGGTAATAAAGGTCATTGATTCCCCTTTAGCCTAGAGCTGTAATCATCCGTTACCTGAGGCGCTACGTAATACGGAGTGAACTGTGGTGTCATCAAGTCACCTTGGTCTACTTTGGCAAATCCAAAGTCGCACAATTTAACAGGTGCATCCTAAAACAAGGAGAAGAGGCTTTGTCACAAAAATCTCATTGTATCAGCTTTTCTAACACGTATTTCTCACTCTGCACTCATCTCACCTTTGCCACACGTACTCCTCTTTTGTGTTTACACCCTGATCATTCCACAAAGCATCTAAAAGGTCAAACTGATCTCTGAAACTATCATTTTTGTTTTCCTGGGTGCTTTGGGTCAAAAGCAGTGTCCCCCCTCTTAGATTTGGAAAGTATTAAGCGCATTGTAGGGGAGTCACTGCATACGCAGGGTGGTTACGAGCAGCGGCAGAAGGAAACGAGCAAGTGCTTGCATACATCAAAGCATCACGTTAGAACATCCTGATGACACCTAGGGAAGAAATGTGGCAGAGTGGATCTCCTCAGCAAAGCAGGATTCTCTGCTGAGATGGAGAACCTAACCCATATTTACCAGCAGCAGCACGGCCAGGCTGTGCTCCAAGCAGATCAGAGTATGGAAAAGCAGCAAGCCAAAAAAGGTCATTAGTTTTTGTCACCAAAAACATTGCATTCATGTCAGCTTACAACTATTCTGGAAATCACCGTTAAGCCATTTTACATAATTCAGCAGTAAACAAAGAATTCCAAGTCTTCATCTTACCAGAGAGTTATCCTTGAAGAGGAGATTCTCAGGCTTGAGGTCTCTATGTGCAATGTTTAGCGAGTGGCAATGCTGCAAAGCCAAAGCTATCTGAAAAAGGGCACAATAAATCAACTACAATTACACAACTCCTCCTTCAGCTTTAAAACAAGACACTGCTCACATAGCTTAGACCCCGAACATTTTCCCTCCACTTGGGTACAATTCTGAGGTAGGACAATCCTGGCCATACTGCCTAACGGGGCAGTAAAAGAACAATTGGGAAATATAACCCACCAGGCTATTTCACTCAAAGCAAACAGCAAATAAAACAAAACTGCTGTACTGGGCTTCCCAACCATCTTAGTTTGGCTAACCTGGGGCATTATTAGCCCTCCAGAAGTGCAACAGATCATGACAGTGTCCTTTTATACGCTGTGCTAGGCCTGCAAGGTCACTGCAATGCTCTCCAGCAATTCCATTCTGTTTAACAGCCAACAGCGAGTTCTTCAATATTTCAGTGAGTATTTTATGGCATTACAACTCAGCATTCAGGCAGTTTTATTCTTTAATTCTTGACGGTGCTCCCTGCAATTCACTCTTTTCATGGAATATTACACAGAAATGCGTTACTTGATTCTTTCCAAGCCAGCTTCTTCCACTGCTGTGGCTTAGAAACCCGTAACCCAGTCAGGAGAGCTCCACAGACTGTGCATTTGGAAGTGCAATCCGTTTAAAGAAAACCAAAGCATAAATACTTAAACAGCATTACTGACACAGAAGTCAGGCAAGGCCACATGACCCTTATTTGAGTCCTTCTGCAGGATCCTGCCCAAACACAGGACCCTGGGTGAAGCGCTGAATCCTTAGGAGACTGCAAATTACTGTGACAAGAGAACTTCAGTGTTAACTCAGCTCAGGAACAAACACAAACACACTCCCCAAGAAAATGAGGCAGCTCTCTGATGAGTTTCTTAACTATTACTGGGTACAAGGAACTAAGACCTGCAGTTCAAGATGATGCTGAAGAACCACTAGATGAGAGAGTAAGACTTTTAACATTTCAGACTTCATTTGTGTAAATATTAAAGCAAAGAGTTACTTGGGACATCAATAACCCAAGTGTACACACAGTCAGAATTCAATTCAAAGCCTTGGCTTTTGCTATAGCTTTAGAAGATTTTCCCAACTTGTTAATCCACGGATTATCAAAAATCAAACAGCTCAAAGGACATAAGAGCAAGCTGTCAAGAGCAATTCTGTACTCCCACCTAATTTCTTTGCTGGATGAAACCAAAAAGGAAACAGCACGATTAGCATTTCATTCGAAACGAGTCAAAGCAGAAGACAGAAAAGTTGAAATGATCTGGCCATTCTGCTCCATCATCCTGCCCGCTCGAGCAGGATTTAAGCGAGTCACATCACAGGCACTACTAAGCAAGAAAGAGCCTGATGGACACCAAAACTTCTAGTAATAAAGACCCTAGAGGTTACAAAACACAACACTCAAGAGTGAGTTGAATAGAGAAATAGAAGGAACAACGACATCAGAACAAACAGCACAGAAAACACGCGTTACAGTGGTGGTACGTGGGACATTGGTCCTGTTATCTTCTGTGATAGGCAGGACTTCCATAAAACCAAATACAGAACCCAGCTTGAAAACCCCTGGCCTAGGACACACGTCTGTTATTTTCTCCTACCCCAGCCAGGAGGAGAGAGAAACTCCAAGTCTGTGTCACAGCCAGGAGCGGTTCTCAAACTGGAGCCGCCTGGGGTCTGGTGAGAGCCTGGGGACTGCTGGAGGTGACGTGTTTAGAACAACAGCAAGGGACACAGCAGAAGAGGGGAAGCGTTCTGGAGACCAGGTTAGGACAACCCTTGCTGAGGACAGCAGAGACACCAGGATCCCAACCCAGAAGAACTAGCCCACACCTTTGAGTTCTTTGCTTCTATTAGAACTTTGGCATTGTCAGGTTATAACAAAGCAGGCAATGATCATCGGATCAGAACGGAGGATTATTTTAGCTCCTTTTTTCCCACCCCGCCCACCCCAAGAATAAATTGTTAAATACTTTAGCCATTATCATTCATGGATTTGCTTATAGATGGGTGTTGACTTGCCTGCTTTGTTACTTGGCTTGCTTGCTTCTCAGTAAAGTGCCGGTGCTGGCTGATTCTGTGAAATAGCTCTCCCCCTTCCATCATCTCCATTACAATTAGGAGCCGAGCCCTGTTCAAAAGCATTTCATTTTGTTATATTAAAAATAATAATAATA
>WEIS01115199.1:0-16874 GCA_013389965.1 Todus mexicanus | reverse complement strand
TGTGTGTCTGTGTGTGTGCAGGGAAGAGGAGGCTCAGGTTAAGCTTTGGATAACTCTGCAAAGGATGGGATTAAATGGCATGGGTGAAGGTGGAAGGAGCAGGACCACAGCAGTGAGTTGCCAGATTTCTGAACTCACGTCTAAACCTCATGGCCTCACCCTGCCTCAACTGAGGAATTCCACCCCTTTCCTTACCGTAGCTCTAGTGGTCATCTGACCTGGTCACAAGTCACTCCAGCATGCTAAACTGGTAGAAGGAGGATGGTGTTTGGAGTGTCGAGGGTGTGTATCTGACTTGCATTCCCAAATGGCTCAAAGCAGGGTTAGATGAGCATGAGAGCTGGTGTAAGGAAGGAGACAGGGAATGGGCAACTAGGGGTGGGAAGATGAGTGGGATTGCAGCAGACAGCAATTAAATTGGCTTAAGCTGTTGTTTTGTGGCAGCCTCAGCCAATTTTAGGGGTGGTTTAAGCCCAAGTGTAAGAATATAGTTCTCTACCAAATGAAAGCGTTTTCCTCACTAACTCTAAATATGAACATTGTATAGCTGTTTTCCTTGATTTCACAAATACTTGCATGAAGCATTTCTAAATGTTGTATTTTTTTATAGCCAAGGAGGCAGCTCTTTAAGAGCTGTATCCCATTATCTGCTAGTCGCTCCTGTGGCTGTGGGAGCAGTGTCTCTTGCTAAGAGGTTTCTGCTAAAAGCCCTTTGATTGCCTCCCTCTTTGGAGCAAGGTAATGCCAGAAAGCAGACCATATCTTCTGGAGAGCTGGCAATGAAAGCAGAGTTTTCTCTTACAAACGTGTATTGGTAATGTTTTTTGGCCTTGCTCTGTGTGTTGCTTTATTTGTTCCCAGTTGCTGCAGAAAGGTGGAATTGCTCCCTAACTGCATCTGAGTGCTGGTGTCCATCATATCTCTACAGAACCTGGAGCAGGTTGACTGTGATAGCGTTTCTAGGCTGCCTGTGCAAGGGGATGCTCAAAAATAGAGCACCCTTTTGTGGCTCTGCATTGGCCCTTGGATCTGCCTGGCTGTTGTAATCTTTGAAGCCCAGCATCAGGGTCCCCTCTTATCTCTCATGCCAGGGTGGATTGATCTCTGGGCAGATCTGCAAATGAATGGCCACAGATGGGAATAACAACCGGGACTAAGTGCCAGTAACTACTGCAAGTGCCATTAAGGAACATGCCAAGATCTCTAGTGAAATAGTGCTGGATACTTTCTCCCTGTTGCTGAGATAAGTCAAAGAGGATGGGAGTGTGATGCCTTGTCTTATTTCATCCAAGGTCTCGATCCAAATAACAGTCATTCTCTCCATACACAGCGCTCCAAAACCAGTGGAAATGGCCTCTGCAGCCTGCTAGGTCATTTTGCCTAGAAATCCACTGGCCCACAAAAGCTACTAAATGCAATTATGAAGTCCCCAAACTAAACATTGATAAAGAAAGCAGCAGTATCTGAGGCATGTCATTTAGGGGCTGATTGAAAGACAAAATCCAAAAATGTCAGTGGGAATGTTTTGCCGCTTTCAGTGCGCTTTGTGTGGGGCCACAGGCCCAGGTGTTGCCACGTCTTGTGGCAATGATGCACGTGATTTCAATAGCAGCGGTGCACAGAGAAATCTGGAGTATTTGGGGCTCTTGTAACAGCAGGAGGAAAGCAGTGTTGCAGAAATGAAAGGAATCTTGTCTGACTACTCACAAATATATGCCATACATTTCTCCTTTTGGTACTCTCTAACTGATCACATCAAGCTGTAACGAGGGGCGGAATGGACAGACAGGTAAGTAGTTCAGTCGCATGAGATCTCGCCCTGCAGCTCATTATATCAGTCTTGTACAGAAAGCGATGTGTTGGCACCACGGGGATACTTGGGTCTGAATTCACTCTTCACCCTGTCTTTCCCATGGCAGCTGCAGATAGACTATTGATCTTTCTCCTCATTAATCAGAATAATTTTGAAGAAAAATTAAGGGGCTCATTTCCTATCCATTCTTCCCCTTAGTTCTCTTATTTACAAACAGCTTTATTTTGAGCTTTTCCTGTTTCCTGCCTCCTTTATGAGACACCATTCAATGACTGCTGCTTATTTGGTAGTGATATGTGACTCACAAAGTGTCTGGAGTTTAGCTTTGCGAAGCATTAAGATGGGAGTAAAAAGGGAGAGAGGAGGGCCCTGTTTTTAAACAGGATTTGCTGTGCTGTAATGTGATCAAACTCCAGGTAAATGGATTCAGTTGTCCAGGTTGGAGGAGGAAAACATGTACTGCTACATTCATCTTTGGAGGTTACATTTTTAAATGAAAATATGATCCACCTAGAGAATGGATACATCTCCTTTTACTCCAGCCTCAGAATCTTTAATTACCTTCACAGCCCTGCTCTGGAGCAATAAAATGCCATTATCCTCACTTTGTTTCTTATCCTCAGATAAGGAAAGAAGGCAAGGGAGTCAAAGGACTAGCAGGTGAGAGGTTTACAACTCTCACAGAGCAGATAGAAGTTTGGTGTCTAAGCAAACTGCAGCAAATCTGCAGTGTGGAGAATTTTCTTTGCTAGCAAAAACTGTGAAACAGAGAGGCCTGCCTTCTACTTAGGATTTCACTACCTGAATCAGACACATGGAAGAACCCCCATCCTCTTTGGATCCAGAGTTTGTATTTATGTTGTAAGGAGAGAAGTCATATCCAGTTAATCAGCAAAATGATTTGAGCTCAGAGTGACCTTGCAAAGGACCCCCATGTAGGTGGAGGAATGACTGAAGCAAGGAGGACATTGAGCAGCTTGACATAGTGAGCGCTAAGGGGCTTTTAGGGGTCCGTGGAACTCTAATACCTAAATAACTTTTTAAATCAATTGAAATAGCACTTAAACCCCCAAAACATAAAGCTCCTTTTGATTTTATACTCCCCTAGAGCTGATAGCTGAATGTGTGTGCTGTGGCTTAGGTGCCAAGACCTTCATTCTGCAATTTCAAGTCCACCACCCGAGGCTGGTGACATCCTACCAGGCTGGCATTGTTTTACTTTGTTCATTTCTTTTCTTAAATTCTCTCCCCATCCTGCTTCAATGAACTTTTATGAATGGAAATAATTGTTTCCTTTTAATGCAAATCAAGTAAGAGATTTGAGTGGATTGCTGCTGTTGATGCTACAGTACGCTCGGTATGTGCAAGGACCATTTACTAAAGTGGGGTTTATATATATATATATTTAAAATTCATGTATACATACACAATACAAAATGAAGAGTAATTATACGCATTTCAGGTTTGTTTGGAGCCTTCTGTGGGTTGTTTCTTTACTAAGCAGTGATTCACAAGGTACTAGGAGTAAGCAACCTCTGTTTTGACTTCTGATGGGGAAAACGTTTATCTTATTACTACCTGCTTTCAATTAGATTCCTGGTATTTCTAAAACATCCAGTATCATATTAAATGCAAAGCACAAAACAGAGTGGGAAACATGTTATTTATGAGATAGTTATTGAGCTATTTACTGCTGTAATATTGATGAGTCATCTTGGACAGGTTGTGTTAGGATATCATGATAGGAGATGAAAACTCTCTCATGACTCTGAAGCTGGCACTTGGGGACCTTTATTGAAACTGCTGAGCACCTATTAAAGCAAAACAAAAAGCATCTACCAGAAAGCAGGTACTGCATCTAATTCTCAAACTATGTAGCAGATTTGGAAGGTACCACTGGGGTCACAGGAGTTATTAGGAGGTGATGGGGAGCGGTGTGCTTTTGATTCCCCTTATCAAAAGGGATTTGGGTTTATTGCAGAAGTTCTGACAGCTCAGCAGTGTTGGCTGCCTTACTGTGCCTACTGCAAAAGGTCAGTTTGTTCTGGCTCAGGCAAACACTTTTCAGCCACAGTGCTCCTGACAATAAACTATAAATGTTTTGTCTATCAGAAGGTGATGATAGCTTGGTATTACACAGTCTTCCTGTGCTACTAGAAATCTTTTTATTTATATAGACTCCTCTGTCTCCGGGACTTATCAGCCTGGCAGCAATTCTAAACAAACCCCCAGGGGTTTCGGACATACTCTAAATGTTTTCAGAGAAATGTTAAAATGTGTTGGCTTTCTTGCTAAAAAGTCAGAGAGGAAAGAGTGACCAGGGACCCCATGGGATGGATGCCCATCTCCGCAGGGCTGCTGTGTGAAGCTCTAGAGCAGGGTGGTGCCTGTGCTTCCCACCAGAGCAGAGTCTGAAGTACCACAGTGGAGGCTGTCACACCCAGCACTTCTGCTGGGACTTCTTCACTAATTTCTCTTTGGCAGCAAGAGAGGGGCAAGCCTTAGCCTATTTGTATATCCAAGACTAAAGGCTGTAAATATGAGGTCTGTTAAATTAACTAGCACCAGAGCCTTGTTAGATGCTGTCACCAGTGTATCTAGTAGCTCTAGTATCTAATGAAAGGATATCTGTGTTGTGTGGGTGAGAAATTCCAGCTGTTAATATACTGGAGCTTATTCAAGGTACTTATATCAAGGTGTTCAAAAAACAGTCTGCAAGGGGCTTGAGGAGAGAGTGGAAAATGTGCAGCATTGCCACCTGAGGGGAATACCATCATAATGATTTCATTGTGCAACAGGCTTAAAACACTAACAAAGCTATTACTAGGTAAAATCATGCCAGTGTTAAGGGCTTTGCTGGTGCCAAATGCATGAAATCTGTGATGGTATAAAGATGTGAGCTGACCCAGATGTTGATCTTGGTTATGGAGAAGCGCAGAGTTACACTCACTGTGTGAAACTGTGATCTAGGAGAAGAGCGGGAGATTAATGCTCCCTTCTGCTTAGTTGCAGCGCTGTGATTATGCACTTGTTACTATACACCACTAGACTATTAAGAGAAGCATTCCCTGTCCTCAGTCCCACCTATTACTTAAATTTTTAGGAGGTGTGGATCTAACCCCTTAATGAGTTAGAAGGGAGTTGAGCCAGTCTTCACGTCCTGAATCAACGTCTTATATGGAAGGCTACCATCTTAAAGACCGAGAGTTTCTACGTCCTTCAGTAGTTGGCTTAGGGCTGTGAAACTCATGCAGAAGTGAACCTTCCTGCAGGTCTTGTCCACTGCTAAAGCTTGGGAGTGGGGAAGGATTTTGGAGACCATCTCTGTTGTTCGTATTTTCTGTGGGATCATTCTGGTAGCTCCATGGTGTACTGGCAGGAGGCCTGGATTTCTTGAGGGGTGTGTTGGATCACATTTTGGACATGTGGCCTCAAGCTACACCTACATAACCTGCTGCTGGAAGATGTGATCCAGCCCTTCCCTCTGTCTCAACCACAGATTTGAGTTCATCTTTTTGCCTCAAATCTCATTCATGTACAACCTCAGGAGAACTGTCACAGCTTGCTAACCTGATGTCAAAAGGTTTCTGAGGCATGGGTAGAAAGAGCATTTTCTGAGAAATGAGCCTGGGCAGACTTGAAATGGAGCAGCACTGGCTGCAGGATCACAAAATCCAAAATAATGTGGTGGGGATACTTCACTGCAGACAGACAGGGTTAGAGAGGAATTCAGGATTGAGTCTTCTGGAAGTGGCCAACAGGGATGCTGGATGAGGAGAGGCAGCAAATGCCAGCCTCAGCAGTGCCCTTTACCCACTGTTTTCAGGCAGTTCCGAAGATGGACCATGGAATATGTACCTGCAAGCACAGTCTGATCATAGCCATGTAGTTCCTGACCCTACGAAGTGCAAATATCCCATGTGTGATGGAAAGTGCCTTCAATTCATCTCGCAGGTAGTGAAGTATTTTCAAGTTCTGGCCCTGATACACTGGAGGGTTTTTGCTGCATCTCAAGTGCAGGATTTCTATGAAATGGATGTTGCTGAGTGTATCATGTATTTCTAACAATTCCTGCTGTGTGCTCATGGCGAATGATTGTTCTTCTCCATCTACTTAAATTCCATTTGTCTTTCCATCTGTTTTTGTTTGAGTTTAGGAAAAAAACCCAAACTTTTTTTTACCTTAACACTTTTCTCAAAAGGTAGAAAATAAAATGCTCCTTCATAAATGCTTTTTTTCTTTTTTTTCTGCCCTCCTTCCCCCAGCTCATTCGGTTGTAAGTGGAATGGTATATGTTGTCAGATACCCAGCAAAAGAAGCATACAACCCAGAACCTAATAAAACAACAAATCTAGTGTGCCCTCCTGGTCTGCAATCATTCAGCAGGCTCCCTTCATTAAATATAAGGCCATGTGTTCTTAAAACAGATCACATCCCTAGTGTCATGGCCCTGGCCATGTGTTGCTCTGCCTGTATTTCATGAGGGCTTTTTAATTTATTGCAACACAATTTTTATTCTTACAAGGATCTTGAAAAAGTACAAAAAATAATATATATGTAGGCAATACTGGTATCTGCGAGAGCTGTAAACTACCTAAAATTCATCTGAGCAGCAGTACTCATGACTAACCTTGACTGCTCAGCTTTATTCCTGGCAGTGTCTGCAGCAGCCCAGCTATGCGTTACCTCTTCAGGCATTTTGGTTGCCCAGGTGAAAATCCCAGTTAAGCGCTGTGGCTTCAGTGGCATTGTTCTGGATTTACGCTGAGGTACCTATGAACAAAATTTAACTGGGCCGCGTTTCCATGGCACAAGCAGTGATGGAGCACCCCAGAGGGCTGACAAGTCACAGGCGTCTTCTAGTTGTATTCTGCTAGCTTGCCTCAGCTCCAGTGTTTCTATTTCACTACTGCTTTGAAGCAAAGGCTAATGAGGTTATGGTCATAATCTTCTCAGTGGTATTTAGGCTATTTTGGGTAACCAACAGCACTTGTTAGTTGAGGACACTGATGGATTTTTTTCTTTAATCAAATATAAAGAATGAATTGTTGTAAGCAGGAGGATAAAACCAAGCTCTCTTGTAGAATAGGTTTGTACCTTGCCATTTGGATAACATTTACAATTCCTTAGAAACAAGTGTGGTGGATTGTACCCACCAAAATTTCCTTATTTTTTTAAGTAAAAACACCATATGAAGCTGGATATGTAATATGGGGAAGGGTGGGAGGTAAAATACATGGCACTTAATTAGAAATGTTGTTTTTCATTTACAAGTACATGAGAACAGTTTTTCACTAGCTGAACTCAGTCTTATTTTTCTGTGCATAACTCTCCTAATAGTATCTCAGTTGGCAAAAATTTCTTCTGAATTAAATGATTGCAGTTAGATTGACCCAAATGGTGTCCTGGTCTTTTGCACAAATGGAGTGTTTGCCATGCTGTTACAAAAATATCTGCAGTGTTTATTAATCTAATAAAATTGTGAATTAAAAAAGGCCATAAACTAAAGAGTTGCTAATTAACCACAGAGCTGAAAAGTAAAGTAGCTACTGCAGACCAAGTCTTGGTTATGCTGACACAAGCGTGAATTAATTTTAGCGAAGCCTGTGCTGTTACCTCAGAATTTCCCTGCATTATCTGCAACCAAAATTTGGTACAGTCTGCCTAATTATCTTTTATCTAGGCTTAGTTTCAGCTCAGTGACAGATCACCACCTTGCAACCAGTCCTTTGGCTTTTGTGAAAGCCTCTCTTTGTGAAGAACAGTGCCCTTTTGGTTTCCATTGTAAAACAATTAAAGATCCAATTATGTAAATTAATTTTAAAAGCTTTGTGACCAATCTTCTGGGAAAAAGGTTATTGCACCAAGCTTATGACAAATTTAAAACAAGGGTTCTTTGGCTTTGAAATGCATTCTTGTGTGACACCCGCCTTTGCCTCCTGTCACACGGCTGGCAGCTGAGCAGGGACTTGACCTGGAGGAGCTATGCAGGGTTGCCAGGCCCAGGCAGAGGACTCCTATTCTCTGAGAAGAGAGCCAGGCTTGACTCATATCAGTGGACCAGCGAGGGATGGATGTGATATAGGAGCCCCCAGACACGTGGGGGGTGACTGCTGAGCTCTGTGGTTTGGCTGTGAGACTCAGAGGTTAAAAGTCTGTTCCTGTTCTCCTGAGGATTTAACGAGGGGCTCTGAGAGGAAGCAATTACTTTGGAACAGGGTGGAGTTTAGCTCAGGAAAAACATGTTCAATTGTGAGCTTATGTTATTTAGGCTTTAAAAATTATCCACTGCAAATATTGTGTCACAACGGGGAAGAGAATAGCCATGCTAAAATAACATTTGCAAGTAGCATGTGTCATTGGTGATGAGCAGGGCAAGCTACCCTTCTACTCCTTTCTGTCTGATGGGGAAAAATGTTCACATGGTGATGCAAAGCTCAGAAATTTGCTGGAAGGCTCAGTGGCTGTGAAATTAGGTCCCACCCTTCCTTGTGCCCCTCTTCCCTGTATCCAGCCTCTTTTTAACAGTATGTGAAAGCCACTCAAGCAGTGATAAGAGTTGCTTCTCACTCATTCTAGCAGGATGTGGAAAAATCTATAGGTCACAGAGGACAAATGGATGCTGCACGTCTATAATGGAAACTACAAAAATATCTCTGAGTTGCTGCTGAAGCAAGGAAACTAGAGATGGGCATGTCTGGTGGTGGGTAGCACACTGGGGACTTGTGGCTCCTTGCAGAGCCCCAGAAGAGTTGCTGGGGACCTCTCTGGGCAGAGCATGCAAATGAGATTGCCAGCAAGAGCTGTGCTGCAAAACTCAGAGCAGGAATGAAACTTCTGGGAGTTTGACTGTCTTCTATACGTAGCCCAGGAGAGAGGGGGTGAGGTGAGCGATGCATTTGGTGCCAGGAGCAGCTTCAAGCAAAATCTGCTCACAGCATCTGGAAAAGACCTTCACTCCACTTTGGCTGGCTGTGTTCTCAGCTGTCATAAAAGGGTTTGCTTTCTCACATGGCATTTGTTGTCCTCATCACACACTCATCAGGAAATTATTAACCAGCTTTCAGACACAAGCCAGAGCTGCTCAGGGCAGTGGCTACCTGCAGCAGCTCAATAAAGGACTAACTTTGAGCTACATGAGAGTGGACAGTGTGATCCTGGCTGGCATGATGAGGGTCACACTGACAGCACCTTCACTGACTTTCCACACCTTCATGTTAACAAGCCAGTGGTCAGCATACACTAAAGGAAGACAACCTTAAAGAAAGGACTGAAAAGAATGGCTTGTGAACTTGTTCTGTTTACAGGAATCTCCCCTTGTTAGCTGTATGTATTAAAGGGTGAAAAAAGCAGCAAGATTTGGCAGATGCGCTCCTGCTGAGAACACCACACTAGAAATGCTTCTCAAAAACAGGCTGGCTCTTCCCCTTCCCTCTCTGGGTGTTGAGTGGGGTAAGCCTATGAAGTTGCTCTGGTTAGTTTACACAGATGTGAGTGAGAAGATGTTAAAGTCACTACACCACAATGAGTAATCTGAGGATTTTTGAATGCGAAGTCCCTCCGCTTGAGCTTTACCATTTTATTTCTGTCAATTGCTACAAAGGGGTTGCAAAGAAAAGAAGAAAAAAATGTGTTTATATGGACTTCTGAAACTCACACGGAAAAGATTTACTTGCGTTTTCAGAAAAAATGACTGTCTGTTCAGTATGTTGCTTTATATATACTAGAGTGCTCTGAAGACCACTGTTACAATAGACATCTACAACTTAAGCTCCTGTAGTAATAGCCCTAGAGATCCTGCAGAATATGATTGTCATAGCATTTCAACAAGGAGGGTCTCAGGAGCATTTTCTGCTGGGATCACTGAATGCACTACTCTGAGGGAAAATCCACCCAGCCATGGCAGTGCAGGAAGGTTTGGGGTAGAAGCAGGGTAAATATTTTGGAATTTATTCCTCTCCTTTTGGTGAGGAAAAGAGGAGTTTGCATTAATTAAGGGATGTTGTGGGGAGAATGGAAAGCTTTACAGGATGAATTTTACTTTATCAGTTTAGTAGTGGTGCCACAGAGGCAGTTGCCTCAATGAGCATCTCCACTGGATTCTCCGACAAAGCTTTTTAATATATCCAGTATTCTGCTTAGTTGACTGAAGACAGGAAGGGCAGGATCTCTGATGGGCTGCAGTGTCTCTAGTGGGTAGCAGCTCTGCCTGGGTCTGAAGTTGTGACAATCGTGTCCCCAGGGGTCTGAGTGCAAAGGCAGGATTTCTTGGGCTCTTCTATGACTTGTGTTATTCACACTCATGAAGATGTTTTTAAACGTCCTTCCTGTTCATTCAGAGAACTCAAAAATTGCCCTGATTATAATTAAATATATTCCGGCATGAATTAAGAACCAAGACTTAAGAATTTATAGTGATATAAGGTACAAGAGGAAGTCTCTTATTTGCAAATCCCTTTTCCTGTTGGTCAAGTTCATGCAGAATTCCCATTACAGCTGGTGCTAGGTAGCTCCTAGTGCAGTTCCAGTTCCATCCAGACGTCAGCCTGATGCTAGTACACTAGCTGCTCCTTTGGGACAGTTTGCTAAATATTTCTTACCATGAAACAACCAAATAGTCTAAATCGGGAAGATGAACATCAACATTGTATGTAATGGCTTGTGCAGAGCCGAAACTTAAGGCAGCAGAGAATAGAGAACACCCAAGACACAACATGGAGATCTGAACTTTCTCAGAGTTGATGGGGGTCAGAGACTGAAGTTGAAGAAATAAGGAGAAGCCATCTGATTCACCTGAAAGACCTGATGCTCCTTACTCTTGTCCTTGTTCTGAGTTCACTGAAGTTGATGCTACATTGTAGTAGCCAGAGCATGAGGGTGAGTCAGGATCCACTTTGTTCAACACAAAAGGAGTGAGCAGAGAGGAGGGTGTCTGAGCAAGCGGAAGTGGGACACCAAGGTCCAGAAAATGAAGAGCAGATCCAGCACAGGGGAAGTCAGGTTTCTTCCTAACATTGCTAGCTCAAGACTGTAATAGCTTCAAAGAGAGAGCCTTCATTATCTTGCTTTCCCTTCAGGATGAACTGTAGATGAGCAAATTAGTCTTCCACTCCTTATGCTGATAGCTTTTGTTGATTTTTGGGGGGTGTTGGGGTTTGGTTTGGTTGATTTTTGGGGGCATTGCATTTGTGCCCAAACAAGTCAACCATTAAAATTCCAGCACAACATGTTTGGAAGTGGTTTGAATATGCTGAAGATCAAAGGGAGATGCTGCCCAGTGTTTGATGTACACTTGTTTTTAATTCAAGGTTAAAGAAACAGTGAAAGCAAGGATATGCAGAATGGCCCCTCTTGAGGATGCGTCTGGGAGATGAGGAGACGTTGCTCCCTAGAACCCCATAAAACTATGCACATATGCTTCTCCCTATTGTTAATCCCTTTTGCCGATGGGATGTGGAGGAGAGTTTATACAGTGGTGCAAAATGGAAATCTATTGCAGCAGAGAAGAGTGTTGTAATCCCAGAGGGACTCTTATGTTCAAAACAAAATGCAACAATGGAGTTAATTAGCATTGCATGGTTCACAAAATCCCCTCGAGGGGATCTTTCTCTGTTCTAAATCATCACTTGTATGTGAGATGGAAAAGCTCCCACCGAGTAGGCCCCTTCCACAAACTTTTAATAGATATTACCATGGTTTTTCATCATTTGCCATTGGCTTTGAGAAAGGTAACAGCTGAGCCAGGGCTATTCAGTTGCATTAACCAGCTGCATGTTAATACAGAAATACTCTCCTGCTCCTCCCTTCTGCCTACAAATCTCCCCCGCCCCCCAACAAATTAACTCTTTCCTGCCACACTTTTCTCTGCCATGGTGACCCAGATACACAGGCAGAGGGTTTAGTAAAGGTAGACAACTAGCAAGGGAGGACTTCACTATCATTATTTGAACTTTACTTGGGTGCAAATGAAGGTACCCAAACCCACTATGTCTACACTCATCTGAAGGGACAGCCAACGGACTCACCGCTTCTCAGTGCCAGAAAGGAGGGCAAAAGGCCAAGAGGAAGGACCTTGCCCCAGGAACCCCATGAAAATCAAACCCTTGCCTCCCAACTCCCATGCCTGCTATTACTGTCAGAGCCTGTTGACACAGGACTCCCAGCAAGCCCAGCTATATTCTCACTGAAAATCCCTGCACCCACACAGCAGTGTGGTATTAACACTGGAGACAATCTGCTCTTCTCACTAATAGCACATAGTGAGAGACGACTAATGCTTCTCTGCTGGTTTGACTGCCCGCCAGTCACCCTCCCCCACTCTATTTCGTGTCATGTCAAAACTGATCAGTACTTGCACATCCTCCACCCATTTGCAATCATGTTGACCAGATGGCCGAGTCTATGTTCCAGTGCCGGCTTGCACTCAAGTGCAGATCACTCACGACTGCAAACTCCTGGAATTGGCAGCAAAGCTCCACTGTGGAAATGACTGCACTACCTGGTGCACCGCCCTGCCACTGGTCCTGCATCTCCTTGTCTCCTGGGGAGATGCAGGAAGCCCTGAAGAAATGCTGCAATAATATGGCAACCATTGCAAAAGGCCACAGCTAGTGAATTGTTGGAGGAGGAACATGTCAGGGCATCTTGTAGCTCTCAAACAAGAGCTTGGAGATGAAGTCCTTTGTGAGGAAAGAAGTTAGACTCTGGCAGGGTTTGTGGTACCTGACAAATTTTGATGTGTGAGAGGGGGTTTTGTCATGGGTCATTCCTACAAAACTATGTTTTATTATGATTGCCTTAGGTTAGTCAAGACTGCTGAATACCTTGGGTCTGGGGGAGTATCTGGTAAGGATGTATGCCATCGGGAAGCTAGGAGGTAAGCCTCTTTTTTCTTCCAAGTCAGCACTGGGTGTGTTTACTGCTTTCTGTCTCAGCTAAGTATGTTGTCCTTTTCCCCTTACTTGGCCAGAGTACCAGCAAGCTGCCACAGTGGCTGGGCCCCAAGAGCATCCCTGCTTGCAAGCAAGGATCCCTCTGTAACACAGGAGGGAAAGGTACACAGAGAGGGCAAGATGTGCATGAGCACAGGTGCACAAGCTGACAGTTTGGTAGTCAGGGCAAGGGGCCTCAACAGAAAGTGTCTGTCCTTCTTTACATTTTATTAGCATTTGAATTTAAATGGTGGTGAGACCAATGTGAAAGGAACTGTGAAGGGTAGTGATAAATTCAAACAAGCCACAGGCAAACCATCTTTCTCCAGCTGTGACTAAACTATCACTTACCCTCAACCCCCTCTTCTGCCCTCTTCCTGACTCTCATCTGGCACACCACAGTGGCACACCACTGTCTTCCCCTTTCACATGCCAAAACCAAGCAACCAACCCAGGGCAAGAGGAAATAGTTGAGTACATCACAGCCTTCTGTTGGCCTCTCACCATCCTGCCACGACTGCTCTCACCTGCTTTTCACCCTTTCCTTCTTTTGTGTCCGTTATGCTGTTCCTCTACTTCTCCCACTGCACTAACCTGCAGATAACCTGCCAAGCACCTCCTTACCAATCTTGGCACACTGGGTGGAAAACTACCAGCATCTAATGATGACACAGTCCTTGAATGCTGGGTGCAGTTTAGATTTGTTACTCTCCTCCTTTGGCTCGTATTCTGCTCAGAGATTACAACCTTGCAGCGCTTGTAGAACTGATGACATAACGTTTCATGACTTTGCAGACATAGCTCTGTATAGTGCGACCCTGAGCATTTTATCACGGCACATGAGGAGTTGTTTCACAGTATTCTATCTAGCACTGCTCTTGGCCCAGAGCCTAGGCATTTAAACAGTAAGCTCCTTTTAGGACTCATGTGAATGTGCACAGTGATAGTGAGGCAAGAAATAGAGGATATAATTAACCACTAAAGTTCCTTGCAGTCATTGCAAAATGCCAAAAGACTGTTCATCTCTGCAGAGAATATCAAGTGGAATTTAAGCACAGGCAGGTCTCTGTTCTTTCTCTAGCAGCCTTATTCTCAGATGTTAGGGGCAGAGATGGTTTCCTCGATCTTTCTGTGCTCCCTTTCTCTCTTACATTTTCTTTGGGAATCTGTTGTGGAGTAGCTGCTGATGCACTGCCTGGCATAGCATAAGCCAGCAAAGCCATTTGGAGATGTCCTAGTTTCTAGGAACAAGTTGTGGAAGTTGTTCAAATCTTAAAGACCTGACCGTGCAGAGGACATTCTGCTACATGATAAAGTATAACTGCAACACACTGCAGCTATCCCACAACAACACTGCGTGCAGGCTTCCTCCTTCCATTATTTTAATGCATATTCCCAGTTCACTGTAATTGGGAATGAAGATTGCCCACCTGAGGAGCTTTTCACAACTGCATTTCTTGTTGATACAGTTTCCCTAGGAGGAAGTCTGGGAAAACTCTTAGTGTAGGCAAACCCAAAGTGATTACCTCCGCTTCTGGATTTGCTGCATTATAGAATAAGCCTGGAATGAACAACAAAAAGTAGTCTGAATATAATTACCTGCAGCAAGAGCTGTTAAGAATCTGCATTGGGCCAATTCTGTGAAATGCACTGGAATGCTGAAAGGTTCATATTGGTGCCTAACTATCTTGAATTGCTTCCAGAGGAAAGTTAAAGCCTTATTGTTTGAAATTCTTAAAACTGTCAACTGGGAAATTCCCTGTAGAAAACAGGCCTGCATTGACTAGTCCTCCAGTGGCCTTTCCCATCTTCAGCTCATATGATTTATGTGCTCATGAATTCCTTTGTGTTCTGTGCTTACCTGGAAGACTTGCCTGTGGCTGGCATCCAAGAGCACCATAGTGGAGTTGCATTAAACTGCTCTTTCTGGTTTCCCATTGTCACTTCCTTGCCTGAATTTGGATCCAAGAGCAGATATGGACCAGGTGCAACATGTCCTCTTCTGACTGGAAGGCCACCTTTTCCCATAGGGATGTCCATCCAGTTTGATTCTGCCAGGTGATGGTTGAGAAGTGAAATGACCTGTCCTTGCCAGCTGCTACCAGAGCATCTTCCTCTGCTACACCTTTCTCAGGCTTCTTGGCTTCAGTCCTGCTCTATTTTGTTTAAAGGTGACTGAGTTGAGAGAAACAGAGCTAGCCTGAGGCAGAACTGGTCTCAATTCAGAACGAGTCCCCTACTGGCACAGGCTTTTTGGAATATTTACTTCACATAATTTTTCAGGATAAATTTTTATTTCAAAATAGCATGTAAGGGAATTGTTTGTTAATGCAAGCCTTTTTCATGTAAGTGTGCCCAAAGCTCTTCTTTGCCATGCATACAGCAGTGTATTTGCATATCAGAAGATTTCACATAGGTTCTCAAGTTACTGTACATGCCTAACTGTTTCCAATTGCCACAGTAACACTGGGGGAAAAAAAGCTTTTACAAATGCTTTGCCAGACAAATCACATTTTTTTGCAGAAGCAGAACAATTCCTTTCTCTTAGAAAGATGTTTTCAATGAGGGCAGAATGAGTACAGTACTTAGTTACAATACTGGAGTGTCAGATGTTTATTGAGTCAGCAAAGGAGATATAAAAAGAACTGGCAGGGCTCTGCAAATCACTTTGATTTTTAGTAGTGACTCTACTACGGTAAACAGTAAATAATGTAAATAGCAAAGGTGTTCTCATTCACAGAGAAATGAAATAGAAAGTCAAAATCTTTTTTTTTTTCCCTTATGATATGAAATCTTTTGAAACCCTGTGATGCCATTTCTTACTCCATCAGTATTACATTAACTTGATAAGTTGCTGTTAAACAGCTGCACTTAAATACATCAAATGGATTAATGCTGGCACTTTATCAGGTATGGTTTCTGTTTCTGCAAGACATCTCTAGACATATAGAAACTACTTAAAATGAGAAAGGGAGTTTCTTCTCTTCACTGATTCAGAGGACTGTGTGTAACTGGCTGATATTTCTTGAACATTCCGATTAGTGCCAGGCTGGTCACAGCTATGACAGGGCAGATAAGTTAAGTGGGCTTTGAAAATTGCTCTAAGTGACATGAGTTAATGCATCTTCAAAGTCCTCTCAGCTGTGCAGGAGAGCAAGCAGAGGCACAGTGAAGAACAGCCTACAGACGCAGTCAAGCTAGCTGCAGTTTTGCCAGGCATAACTCAAGCGAAGCTGAGGTATGAATTCAGTGAGCTGTCTTACACTGTCTTTGCTTATCTGGTATTGCTGCGTGTAAATCCTCAGGCGGAAGGAAAAGGAAGGAAAGAAGCTGCCCACAAGAAAGAGTAATTTAATCACTGACAGAGCAAAGCGCAAAAAGGAGTGAGTCACTGGGAACTGTGTACAGAGCCCTAAATAAATACTGTGTAGTCACTTGTTACATTTATTTTTAGTATCAAAAGTAAGAAAGATTTTCTCTCTCCCCCAGTCTCATTGACGATTTTCCCTTGAGCACACAGCAGTTCACTTCTGCAGGACCAGCCACCAGCAGGCAGGCAAGTGGCAGGCAGGCTCACTCCCCTTCTCTTCTTACCGCTCTGGGACTTGAATAATTGCTGCCTTAAATATATGACTCTACACAAATAACCTTCAGCTTGTGGGCCAGGGCCTGCCTCCCCCTGCTCTCTAGGAACCTCACTAAATCACTGCCAGCCCTGGCATGAAGCTTGGCTCCAATTGTGTCATCTTTGTCTTGGGTCATGAGCTGCGGGGGCCGCAGCAAGGTGGGGGACTTGCTGATTGAACAAGAAAGATTTTTCCAATAGAAAAACTGAAGGCAAAGCAAGGAGACCCTTTCCTTCTCCAGGTGAGTTCTCAGCGCTCTACCTCCTTGTGCGGGACAGTCAGCAATTTCCTCCACTTTCAGATGCCGCTGACACATGGCTGGGTGGTTTCCAGCCTCCTCTGTGCACATTGTTCTGCAAGTGTTTGTCTTAGCAAAATGCAGAGCCAGCCGCACCTTACAATTAATAAATATGTGTCAACACTTGGTGCAAGCCTGATTATTATCATTACCCCAGAATTAGAGGGCTGGCACAGCCGCTGAGCTGCCCAAGGGCCTGATCCTGC
>WEIS01115195.1:5000-12459 GCA_013389965.1 Todus mexicanus | reverse complement strand
CAGTCTAGATAGGAGAGGAGAGGGATAGCATGAGACCTGGTAGAGTTTCACTGCTGTGGCTCCCACAACTCCCTTTTCCTCAGCAGTGCTAATCCAACATCTGCCTGTGGCTGAACCACATCCTATGCCCTGCCACAAAAGCCCTGCCTGTCTGCAGCAGTACTACTGTTTTCTCTCAGTTAGGGTCCTCTAAATTTAGGAGTTACTGGAGAGGCAGTTACTGGTAAAACAGCATCCAAACACTCTGATGAGACAATACTATGGGTTGAAATCTGCTTCACCTAAGGTATAAAAAGGCAAAAAGCTTTCTGCCAGCCATGCCAGAGGTGAATGTTATCTGAAAGCATTAAATACTTTGGGGGCATGTATTTAAAAATGCTTGTTTTGCACATTTAAAATATCTAACTATTACTGTAAGTACTTTCCACAATATCAAATGTATAAAAACCATAAGGGGCTCAGGATTCCTAATGTTGCTGAGGTGAGAGAGAGCTTCAAGGCAGATGGCAGTGGGCTAAGCTTAGCTTCAGAGCAGTTCCTGCAGTGTGGAGACTGTTACACTGGTGCTCAGGCACTCGAAAAATCCCACTCCAGCCTTTAAAACATACATTTTGAGTTGCAGGTGTTGGACTGCAGCAGCCTGTTTGCATAATCCTGCTTACACTGCAATCAGCAAGAAAAATTTTACTTTGAGAAGTGTTACTGCTCAATGAGAACAGGATTAGGTAGTTGTTAACGAAAATTAAAATAGCTCAGAGTTGGGACAAGCTAGTTTTTCTGCTGCTACGAAAGACTATATACTGAACCAATATGAACAGTTACTCTAGAGACAATTTTAAGGTTTTTCTATTTGCAGCAAAGCTTTTTATAAAGCAGAGAGACTAGCTGAGTTGCCTTCCCAGGTCAACTGCTGTTGTTTTTACACAAGCAAAATATATACTTAATTGTTTGTGACAAGAAGTGTTGGCATACTGTAATTGGAATATCTTACTGCAAAACAGCTTTCAATTTCTATAAATATTTTAAACTACAGTCATCAGACCACTAGCTGGTGTAAATTATCAGAACTTCTTCGAATTCAAAGTAGTTACCACAATTTTTAGCAGCAGTGGGTCTCCCATTAATTGGAACTCCTGCTGATCCTCAAGGTGTCAGTTTGGCTCATATTTGTTTACAAAGCTCAATTCAAGTAACTAAGCTGCATATTTAGGATATACATAGAAACTGTAAATACTCAGTGCCCCTGGAAATTAACCATCTTATTTGGATGACTGAATGAAGAACATTAATTAGCAAAAACTGAATAGTGCTTGAGTGCTGCTTCAAATTTCCCGTTTCTAAACAATGAATAACAATACATATAGACTTATAAAGATGCTTTATTCTTAGTGTTTGTACAATATTTTGGTATATTGTTTGGGAGGGCGTATTTTAAATAGTAAGGGGATTTTAAAATAACATTTATAAATGGTATTAGCTTCTAATGCAGCACACAACCTGCCTATACCTTTTTTGCAAAAACTTCTGGCTTTCTACAGGCCAGTTCCTCAGGGGTGTGTGAATTTTGCATTAAGGAATTCCAGAGGTACCCAGTGCCTTGGTGGATTCTCAGCAGGGCCTGGACGCTCAATGGTGATGGCCCATCACGTCCTTTCTCTAAGCATGTATAAGCAATTGAAGAGTTTAGCAAAAAAGCCTGAGAGACCCACTGCAGAAGATATAGTATTGTTGTGAAGACTCACAACTTGAATAATAGTAGTTCTTTCTTTAATCTAAATTCTAGACAAGCTATCAGAGCAAGCGCCAAGGACTCCGTTTTGTTTAAGCTATTAGCTACATGTGAAAATGTCTTGATACGTGCTATGCTTCAGTATTCAAATACAATTTTTTTTCACACAAATAGCATTAGAGCATGCACATCTTTATAAATCCTAGTACAAAAAATATTTCTATACATTTCTGAATGTGTTTCAAAAACATGATTTCAAAGTTGGCCCTTTGTCATTAAAAATTATGTTGTTTTTCTTATAAACATTCTCTTGCATTAGCTCTTTTTAAATATTTGCATTATTGATCCTTCAAACCTTCTGAGTATAGAATGATGTAAGCTTTGGCTACATCTTCCTTGTTAACGGAGTGCTTGTTGCATTCCTAATTTATTAAGCATATTCATCCAGTGCCATGCAGCTTTATATTTAATTTCTCTTGATGAATTGTCAAAAACCCCTTAAACTGCACTTCATTTGTGTAGTGTTACAATCTACCATCAGCACTTTTCAAAACACGGATAAAATAAACAGCTGGGAAGATGGGCAGGTTTAATGCTTTGCCTGATAAGGTTGAATTTATTTTTTCCTACTTAAAATCATTTGAATGAATGATATGAATAAGCTGTAAAAATGCTCCCACTTGTGTTTCACTAAGTACATCTGAAGCAGATCAGCTGCCTGCAGGAATCTCTAGGTTATGTGACAAGGGGAGGTTCTCGGGCAGCTGTGGCCTTCTCTTTCCAAGCCATCTAGTCTGGGTACAGACTAGATCATGAGAGTGTAGCTGTGATTCACATCACCAAACTAAGACCACTGAACTCAGCTTCACCGGGCTCACTCTCTGCTTTGTCCTGAGGGAGGAACCCCTTCAGGCAGCAACAGGAGCACCAAGTGGCTTGTCTGGGAGATGGCTGCATCAGCAGGTAGCTGCAGTGAGAGCCATCCAAAGTGCAAGGAAGAAAATGAACTTTGAGTCGCTTGAGACACGTCATCAAATGCCAGCACGTTGCTGGCTGTGACATTGTGGTCTTGGGAGAGAGAGCTTCTTCAGTGAGTGCCTCCTGCATATGCACCACTGCATCCATGGCTTCATTTCCCATTGTGAAGTAGTTTACTGATCCCCACTTCTTTCCAGGCAATACCTGTGTAGGAGTATGTATATACAACAAACTTATATGGCCATGTAGTAATGGATTTTACTGGAATGAAAAGGAAATCGCTGTATTTTTCCAGTTGATCCATACCTTGCATATGGCTTATCTGTGGTGCTTTGATCATTTAGCATTTACATACTCTTCATTCGAAGTTTGCTGTGCATTCAGAGAATCTAAGGTTAAACAGAGGCTCCACATGATGTGACTTCTAAGTGACTGAGAAATTCTTGAGGCTTTCAAATCCTTGTGGGAAGGATTTGTGTAAAGTCTTTTGAGGGTCAGGGTCTGTGCTTCTGTTACCTCAGTAACTGCAGTGGTGGCACCAGCAGTTCTAGGACGATATGCTGTGTAATAGGACTGCAGTTTAAACAAAGCTGTCTCTCTCTACGTAGAATCTCACTAGTGAGTCATGTTATTTTTGCACATCCTGCTTGTTCATTATTTCAAGTGAACAACTTCCCCAGTGCTAAGCAGTGAAACAACAGTGCCGCCATCTGTAAAGTTAATGGCAGAATTTCACCAAGAATCTGCCCAGGATTTAGGGAAGTATTTTTCTATCTAACATGCCAGCTACACAGACTTTATGAGATTAAGTTCAGAAAAGGGATTCAGGAAAATGTCAAAGCTGTTTAAATAGCTAAGACATTTAAGTTTTCCTGGCAAAATTCTACTAGTTTCCTAAAAGATTGTTATTAAATGCTCCCGACAGAGATCCTGCCTTTGTTCCAGTGAGTAATTAGGGATCTGTCTGTGCCTTTGTGCCGTTTAGTATTCGAAAACAGGTACTCTGAGACCTGACTTCATAGAAGAGGTCTCCTTCACTATGTGTGTTCAGGCCAAGGCTGAGTCCTCTGAATTGCATTTGTGGATGGTGCTGAGCAGTGCAGATGGTGCTTTCCACCATCTCATGAACCACTGGCATCCAGAGATTTTGGGAGCTGAAAAACTTAAAAAGCGGTTGTGACTGAAACTGTGGATACTTACTCAAGTCTAACCAGAGTGGAGAGAGCCATTTCTATCTGACAGACTTGATCGTGCCATGCAGGATACATTTTATGTTTTCCTTTCTGGTTTCTTAAAGATGCTGAGTTGCTATGCTGAAATAGGTGCTTAAAGTGTCTCATTAGGCAGAACGGGGTGCCCTCTCCCATGTTGTTCCCCTATGGCTGTCTCAAATATTCAGCAGTTTATGTGATGTTGGCTACTGTGGTCCTTCACCTGGACCTCTGTCTCATTCCTTCATGGTGCAGGGAAAATTATTTGTCTATATCAGCCTTAGAAATGCCTTTCCTGTGATTGAACATGTAGTTGCTAGGTTCCACAGTATTGTATGTCACAGTGTGCAGGGCATTTGTTGATTGCCTGCCTCCCCGCTTCATACAGACTGAAGTCAAATGGATGGGTTATCTATTGACCATTACTGTGAAAGTCAAAGCAGACCTTGCTGCCAACTTCCCTGGACTTCAGGCAAGCACCTACTGTGATTCTTTTGGGTAGCAGATGAGGTATCCCTGTCTGGAATCACAGATGTTAGTTTGCAAAGGACTGGACAGTGTCTCTGTCATCTGTCTGTGCAGTTTGATCTTTTGTTGACTGTGGGAGACGTATCTGCAGTTGGCTCTTTAAAGAAAAGTAACGCTGATTAACACTTTAAACTGCTTATTGCTATTTATTTATGGGGAGATGGAAAGTGATTTTAAATGAATGTAATTGAGAAAGAATTATTTAATTCTCATCAAGTTTTTTGTACTGTAATTCCACAGGCAGCTTAAAAAAAGCTGTGATCCATACATTGAAATCACTGTCCATGCACTCAAGTAATTGTGAAGTGTCACTGTGATGCAGGGGCTGCAGTTTTGGCTGGACTGGATTGACCGTCGCATACAACATGTCGTTTTCTTCTGATTAACAGAAAAGGCAGAATTGTGCAGTGATTGAGTCAAATATTAAAGCTCTTGCCTGCTTTCTACTATTAAACCCTTACTCTTGCAAAGATTTCAATTCCTTTATTGAGGAATATATTGGTTTACAGTAGGAGTTTTGACTAAGTGTGGTATTGAGGATACAGTCCTATTTTTTAATGATGAAAGAACAGTTTCTGCTGCAGATATCCAAGATTCAAAATACCTTCATCTGTGGCAGAATGAAGCACTGTATGGGATGAGTATGAGTGATCTAGCGTGGTTCTGAGGTATATAATTTTCAATGTAGTCACCATTGCACCTATCAGGTTCTCAGTCACAACATTTCTGTGGAAGGTGAAGCAGTGTTGAGCAAAGGTTCCCTGTGTTTTGCTGACCAGAAGGATATTTATTTCCACGTGTTGAGGTGCACCTGAATAACAAAGCAACAGAGAAAGCAGTGTGAAACTAACCTGGTTTTACATGGCCTACTAGACGTGATGAGGACAATAATGTGTTACTTTTATAAACAATACGGTTTAATTTCAGAGCAATGATTGCAGCTTAAATCCACATTTCCTTCATCATCCTTTTTATTTCCATTTCTCTATTGTGCTGTGAAACTGTCTATGGATATGGCTAATAACCCAGCTAAATAACCCTCTCATGAATGGGTTTCATTTATTTATTTATTACTTTAGGATTGCTATCAACCAGCTGCAGTTTCTCTAAAAGACTGTGGGAAAATTTTCCTTGATAATTTTTAATGCTTTAAAAGACAAATTCAATCATTTGGCAAGTGAGAAAGCTCTTTCCATTAAAAATGAAAACTTACGTTATTTGTAAGAAAAAAAATCACCTAGTTGCTTTTTGTTCATCTTAGACCATCCAGATGAAAGGTCTAAGTAGATGTTAACTTGAAAAGCTTGAAAAAAAAAAAAAGTTATAAGTTGTCAGGTCACATCTTCACCCAGGATAAGGCAAGGATTGAAAAAAGGACTTTCCATGGATTTTTAGTGTAAGGACTTGATCTAATTCGATGACCTTTAGTGTTCATCCTTGAGAGACTATAGCTTAGAGGAAATAGTATGAAGACACTTTTACAGATAGACTGATGGATGGGGCTACCCATCTGCTTTAAAAGAAGGCTGTGCTTAAGTGGCTCATTGAATTGAGAGTTAGTGATATTCCTTGAGATACATTTCATTTTTCATAGGAGTGATCACTCCTGCCCATATCTGTAGCACTGTCAAGGCAGCTGTTTATGTTATTGCTATTCATTGGGACAATTACACATGGCAGCATTAAATGAGGCCTTGATTGTTGAAGGGAGAAGGAGTTTTGACATTGACTTCATAGACAGCAGGCTCAAGCTATATATCTAAGCTATTTTCAGAAGAATTAATGTTGCTCAAACACAAATAAATAGTATTTCTAGGATCATCTTTCATCTATGGCTCAGTTCCAATGTGCTTAAAAAGGTAAAATTTGCATTTGGTATACTGGAAATTAGAATGTAAAATGGCAGGGCTGGCCATGCAGTTACCTTTCTGCATGGGGCAAAGAGACTAAAAGCATAGGCCTTGTAACTTAAAACCTGAGTAGGAAAAATCTGTAGTGAATATGAGTGGTTCAAAACCAATTGCTTCGAAGAACAAAAGGGACAAATGAACAATTTCATTCCAATTTTGCAATTGCCCCTCTCCCTCTAGAGTGCGAACCATAATTAGAGCACTTATACAAAATCACATTTGTCAGCCAGCCTGCTAAATTCTCCTTAAAGCTTTATCCACAAAGAGCAGTCTGTTATCACTCCCACTACAGCCTACAGTTCTCATTTTCACTTCCAGGGACAGACAAGCAATTACATTATCTGTATAAAAAATCTCGTAGATATGTAACTACAGTGAAGCTAAGTAAAGTCAGATCTACACACAAGCAGTTTCCAAACTTCATGACCAGACAGCAAAGACCTGTCTCATTTCCAACAGGAGCTATATGAAAAGCTGTTACCAGTAGGCAGCGAAGGTATGTCCTAAAGCTGATATTAGTCCCACAAAAACAGGCCGATGTTGTGAAGAATGCTCCTGAAGTTGTGAAATACCATTGTCTGCACCTGTCTACCAGGAAAATATCTCTCCTAATGAGCGAGATAAAAATTTCCATTGTCAGAAGGGACCCCGGGGGACCAGGCACTAGCCTTCTCTAGAGAGGGTGAATCACAAGCCCCAGTGGCTTCTGCTGCCATAAGACATGATGGAGCCCTGCAACTAGAGGATCTCTCTTCCCCAGCCCATCTTTGAGTGCTATGAAGGTGCGTCCTCTCGTAATTGATGAGTGGAAGATGCCATTGACAACCATAGCTCTTGTCAAATCCCACTCAGCCCTGACAGGCAGATCTTGACATCATTGAACAGAAACAGAAACTCCATCTTTCTCTACTGTATATTGTTTCTGAAGAGCTACTGGCATCTCACAGATACTTCTCTCCCTTTGGAGATGAATGATGCTTCAAGGATATGATGCCACTGTTCTACCCGCCTCCACAGATCTGCAAACAAGCCTGAGCAGACACTTACCAGAAAGAGTGTACATATCTGATAGGCTTGGATATGCTAAGGGCCTCTGAACAAGA
>WEIS01115195.1:0-2500 GCA_013389965.1 Todus mexicanus | reverse complement strand
TTATGTGCTTGTGTCTGAACAATATATAAGAGAATGCTGCACAGGTAACTGTGCAGGCACAGAGCTAGTCAGATGTAGATGATTGAATTTGACTGATTTGTCATTCAAAGTTTATGTAGCTTTCTTTACAGTTGCCTACATATGTTTTTTTCTTACTATTTTCTCTCCTTCTTTAGTCTTCCTGCTCTTTCATGCTGTGTCCTGGCCTCGGGGACCATCCCTTGGGCTGTTCTGCACTCACCCAGAGCTGGTCTCCTAATCCTCTTCACTTTGCCTTCGATCCTTCTGCTCTACCTATTTCCCCCCCTCTGCTCTGCTTGCCAGCAGTCACAGTTTCAGAAATGGTCTCTATTTTCTCTTCCAAAGTGCTTAGGCATATTAGACCTGGTAGCACTTACCTGCAAGTGGAGGAGACACCAACTTCTTATAAGAAAGTTGACAAGTGAACCATAAATCTCCTACATTGCTATTATATGCTCTATCCAAACATGCACTTTTGCATTATTGGGGAAGGACTGCTTATTTAATTTTTTAAAATGCCACAGGCAAGGAGTCACGTCGTTAAAATACCTCAATTTTCTTTGAATACACTCCTCACAAACCTGCTGTGGTTGAAAGGTGAGATAAAAGCTAGGTAGCAAACTAAGGATGCTTTTAACTTAATTTCCTTGGTTACTAGCCACTGGTGCTTTGAGTCATGAAACAGGAAAAGGGGAGCAGATCAAGGTAGAGAGCTTCACCAGAGAAATGTCTGGAAGTCCTGCAGGAGCAAGCTTGGTGTGATAGCAAGTGACAGAAAAAGGATTGGGGAAAAAAAAGTAGAAAAGAAAGGCAAGGCGTATGGTCCATGGAGAAATAGGGAGGATCTGTGAATGCATGGGGGAGGAAGGAACACATTGCCAATGAAAATGAACCATAAGTGACACAGGCATTTCAGGATGCAGAAGAAATTGTGGTTGGGCAGAGCAGTGTTAGCAAAGGAGAACAAGGTGGATCTCAGCCTGTGTTCCTAGGGCTATATACAACCTGCCTGGAGCATTCATCTGATCTCAGGTCTGTTTCTTGCTACACTTTTTCTGAGGCACACCTAAGTAAACAGGCAGCACCAGTGCTTCTGCGAAGCTCCAAGTCTATCATGCACCTTCATTGCCCACATTCAATAGGACCAGGCACATCATGGAGATGAGTGGGTGTTACCGTGCTTCTCCAGTTCTGCACTGCAGCAACATCTGGTCTTGGTTTCTCAACCACAGCTACTCTGACTCCCCAAAGTGTTAGTCAGCCATTTATCATTTACAAAATCCATTTCCTTGTTCAGGAACAGTCTTGTAGGATCTGATCAATTAAAGTTAATAAGATCCTTTCTACTGAATTAATAGAGCTCTAAATATTTTAATTTTATGCGCTAGCAAATGATCATTACTGGAATAACCAGGGTGCCGTGCACTGTTGTAAACCTGACAGCTACCAGCAAGTCTTGAACTAAGCCCTTTAGCATCTCTAGGTAATACTTCCTTTCATTGAATGAATTTAAAAAGAACAAACCCAAAATTTTGTACTGTCATGAATGAGAATAAGAACATCCTCTTCTCCTGAAAGAAATACAGCACCTGAGACTTGACTTACAACTGTGCTGTTACTACTTGTGATTCACTAGTCAGAATATGAGAGTCTAGACCCAGAATAACGCTTCATGATAGTACAGAGAACTACAGAAATGAAAGAGTTTCATGAGAGCTCAGCACTTCTCCAAAGGCTTATATTGCTCTGTAAAACAAGATTTCTTCATTCTGTGCTCTTAAAATGTTGTCTCTAGCCTCCCCATTTATCATTCCCTATAAGGAACAATCTTCCAAAATTCAGAAGGACCATTAAGCACGCTGCCCTGTGTGAATCACCTGTGGCTTAGCGACCTCAGTAATTAAGTCATGTTTGAAGACAAAACTGAGGTCCCCATGCTGTTTGAGTGCTTTTGAAAGTATTAGCTCAGATCTTGACTGTATGCCATCATCATTTCATTTGATGCATGGGAAGATATCTAAACAGAGTTTCTGTCATTATGTTGCATAGTTTTTATAAAAGTGTGAGTGTAAGGAGCCTGTACTGATGGAGCTCTCCTCCAGTCTCTGCTGGTAGCCCTCAGGAGGACACAGTGGCCCTGGTTTTTCATTCAGGAGATGAGACTGACCTTGCACTTAATGGCTCAGCCATGAGTGGGTAATGAAAATGCTCCTAAAGCATACTCATGATTGCATTTTTAAAATCCCTGTCTACAAAAATTCCGTATTGGTTTCAGAATTGCTCAGTATAGTAATTTAAATGCTATAATTGCCCATTAGTTGTCCTGAACACAACTAACTTAGAACTTCATTAATGCCATTTTAAAGCACTGTGATTTCGCTGATGTTGCTGGCACAAGGTCCAGCCTGAGGCTCTTAAAAACCAGCCCTTCCAACAGCAAATGATTGATGACAGGATAGGAGGAAATGAGTAAGAAGCC
>WEIS01115154.1:0-18465 GCA_013389965.1 Todus mexicanus | reverse complement strand
AAACCTGCATCTCATAAAAGAAAATTGGTGTCTATTCTGTGATAAACCTGAATGCTAACTAGTAAGAAGATAGATATTAATCCTTCTAAAAATTTCTGTCTGTCAAGCAGAAGTGCTGGGATAGATTCTCAGCAACTGCACATGGATGCAAGTCAACTTATTTTAGTAGCCCTGAGTAGCTTTACACCAGCAGAGGTGTGGGCAATCCCCAGTGTCTTTTACAACTCTACTCTTTTAAAATATAGCACTCTTTCAGCTACCAGAACTGTTTGAAGGAGTATCTGCTGCCCACAAGCCATGTGAAGTCCATTGCATGCTCTGGTCCTGTTTTGTCATTCGATTTTGACGCTAATTTGTGTTTGCAGGTGTGAAAGCTGTGGTGCTGTCTTCCACTCTGAGTGCAAAGTGAAGGCTGTACCATGCCCCAGATGTGTGCGAAAAGAATTGCAGAAGAAGCAGAAATCCTTCTGGAGGCGACTGAATATGGACGAGAACTTCGAAGAGTCTTGCAACATGTTCGAGTTGTCGTATCAAAACACTTGAGTTCCTTAAGGCAGTGGCCAGCCTGAAGAGAATCCCTTTTGCAGCTGCCAGCTCAGGCGATTTCTGAGCTTAGCCAGACAGAAGTCTTTTTGCAGAATAATATCTGACCTTCTTCATCTGTGAATAACAGCTGCCAAAGTGGCCATAAAGCCTTGTCGGCTTTGAAATACCAATGGCTAACCTGCCTTTTGCTTTGAAGTTCAGCTGCTAGCTCTTATACAAAATGTGGTTTACTTGAAATGCTTTAGGTCTAGCTAATTAAGCACCCAACTTTTTCTTTTCCACCTCTGGAGAAGGCTTTTCCTCAAGGCAGAAAATATTCACTGCCATGACCACATAATTTTTTATGTTTTTCACTTAGAACTGATGAATCATCTACTTATTTATGTGTATTATTTATTTATTATTAGCTTTGGCAGAGGTTCTGGTGAGGTGTTTCAAAGAACCCTATAGGGCAGGAATAATTTTAAACCCACCCTCTTCTTCTGATGTGGACACGTGGCTCCATTTCCTTATGTTTCCAGGGAATTATTTTTAAAGGATCAGTGGATTTACATGTCACTTCTTCCTGAGGAAAGAAACGTATCTCTCATCAAACCTTATTCAGGGTGCTTGCAAACATAAGATGCAGAATAATTCCTTCAGCTGTGTTTATATATTTATAACCACCCCAGTGCACTATTCCATATGCAGATAAGCAGGGGACTTGCGATTGGTTTTGTTCAGGCTGGGTATATAGGTTAAGCTCTGTCACTGAAGTCCATTGAGTTTTAAGCTGGTTATTCTTAATGTATGTGAGGCCTCATCCTCATCTCCAGTAACATGATGTTGGTTCTGACCTTCTGCTAGTCTCATGTTTTAAGACATGTTTTAAGTGTCCACATTGGTTTTGTTTTTATTTAATGAATTTTACTTCAAATGTTTCTCTAAACTGAACCTGTTTGACTGATAGTCAGGAGAGTAATCTTGCTCACGTTAGTTAGAAAATACATCCAAAATTGTGAAACACTAGTTTGCTGTGTTCATGTGCAGCTTGTGCCCCATGTTCTCTGTGAGCTCTAAGGGATTTTATACTTAAGTAGTGGCTTCCATGATTGAGAGTGAAGTTCCTTAAGGTATGGTTCTGCTTTACACACCTGGAACACAGCGAAGTATTAAACACAGTGAATTACATATACTGTGAAAGGGGAGTACATGATGGATTTAACTCGGGAGATGTGTATCAGTATGTTTGATTCATTGTGTCTTCACCTCCAGTGAGCACTTAGAGATCATCCTCCCTGCGGTCCACGTTCTTAACTCTTTTCTCCAGACCCTGCAGTAATATGTGTATTACATACATATGAAAGCATTTACATGTATATATGCACATACATACATCCCTATAAAGAAAGCAAATATGGTTTCAGGAGAAAAAAGCCAGTCGCATGCGTGTTTTTTCCTCTCCTCTCCTCTCACGTGGGTTTGCGAAAATGCAGAATACTGATCTTTGCTTCCTATATAATCTGCAGGCTGTTGTATTTAAGCAGTCTTGATCGTTGAAGCACCTCACTAACTGCTGAAGTATTTAAAATAAAAAACCAGGGTACGTCATGCTTACATGAAAAGGTAGAATGCTACAATGAATTACCTTGTACTGGATTGTAGGTGGCTACCTTTCCCAGCTTCCAGTCAAAGAAAGTAGCTGAATCCAAGCTTTCTCAAATTTGAGTGCAACTACTATATATATATAAGCATGTTTATATCTGTATACATTAGACAACCAGTGCCTTTCTTTTCCAGAAGTCCTTCTCTCAGTGGAATTCTTTGGAAAGAAGTGAGGGTTTTTCCATGTTCTTGGCAAGGTAGTAAAGGGATTCCCATATTTAATGAACCTGGTGAATCATGCATTTTTTGTCACTAAGATTAATACTTCCCCTACAGTAATGTCTCTGTCTCTGCTCACTGTTCCTCATGTGAAATGAGTTGCTTTTGGCTATCATCCTTAAAGAGATAATGTTCCTCGCAAGTCCATTCCCATGTGAAGAATTCCCTGCATATCCACAAATACAAACACTGGGGAAGTATTGTGGCGTTAGTCCTGCAGACAGGCACGACAGTGGTACTGGCTGAATAAACAGTATGTTCCCCTGTTTTTAGCATGTGTCACTACAACTAGACCTGTGGCAAAGCCAGTAGCTCTGAAACTGCCAGAATCTGGCAGGTACTATTTTGAATTAGCTCTAGACATAACGATGGGTCATTAAAGGAAAAAATGGTAGTGTTTTTCATATTGTGCTCTGGAATTTAAGATACCTCAGAGTCCTGGTTCATGTCCAGGTTGGCTTAGAGAAGGCTGCTTGTGTGCATTGTCAAAACCCTATGCAGTCAAGAAATCAAGGTCCAGACATTGCAAACTGCTTTGATAGATACCCTGATCTCCAAAGTACCAGTCATGTGGGTGATTACATATTCTAATTAATTTCTGGAATAAAGTAGACAACATTTGAGTTACTCAGGGTTTGTAAAGGTATTGCAGAAGTTTCTTTGCTAATGAGGCTTTACAGACAAAAAAGAGTATGATGTTGGCAAAACCACTGGAATTAGTCATGGATCTGGAACCACTGCCGTTGCTAACGGCAAAGAGCGAAAACGTGTTGTTACGATATGCTGGCAGCACCCAAAGCTATACGTAAAAGGATGTTGTACAATACAGATCAGAGATTAATTTATTTAAAATCCAGTGTTGTTGTAAACAAGCTAGTTCATTTCTACTTTGGAAAAGTCATACAGCTTCTCACAGTAGCTGTAGGAGCAGACTGTAATGTGGAAGATGCTTTCCTCTCAGGGATGCCTCGTTCCTATCCAAAAAAAGTTATTCCATGTGAATGGGTAAGATGAAGTCTTTTGTCACTGCCTTTCATAAGCATAATGAAAGGCTTGATCCTGCTCTCAGAAGGTGCCAGTGCAGGAGGAGTGAACTCTAGTAATTTTTCTGGACAACAAGGCAAAAGAATAAACTGAAACTACTGCTCACAATACTGACTCTCAAAAGACTTAGCTCTAGAAGAACAGTTTTCCTGCAAGAGCCATTTGCTAGTAGGAGACTCAGCCTGGGCTTCTGTAGGTGGTTTGGGTTTCAGACAATGCTGTACCTTGTGTGATTGTCTCTGCTATACTACCAGTGCTGCATGCTGGGCCCTACTGCTACTCTCTTCCCGCTCTGCAGCCCAGAGCCTCCACGTGGCTCTGCTCTACAGAATTCTGGGTGGGCATCAGGTGGAAAAGTACCTGGGATCTTTCCAAATTGCACAGCTCTTCCCTCTCTCCCCCCAGGTGAAATTATGCATTAGTACTTCTAGTTTCATCCTACCCACACATGAAATAACTTTGAAAAACAGCATTTCATTGTGAATCAAGAATAAAACGTGCTATTTGTCTCCTTCACAGAGAAGGTGCATTCACAGATGAAGAATTGATCTATACATCCAGTTACTACTTTTGCTTGTACAGAACTTGTAATCAGTGTAGAAATAGGGTGCTTCACTGCAAGGGACTATAGCCTGACCCTCTACAGTTACTTAGAAACTTCCCATCTAAGCTTAGTTAGTCTGAGATTTTTTTAATCTGGGACACTACAGTGATCCTTATTCAGTTCTGATTTCCTCTTTACCCCAACCCTCTAACCCTCTAACTTTCCTTTAATGTGAAGAGGGATCTATGTGGGGGTTGCAAACTGCAGCTTTCTTTTTTTTTTTTTTTAATATTATCAACCTGTAAGGAGATAAATTTTGATCTCTTATGTAGAAATCTTTCTATTCCTGTTTGTTTGCTTGGTCTGTTTTAGGTGGTGAAAAATGATAGTTTTGTGGCATGAGACACAATATTCTGGCTGACACATACCGATGTGATCTCGTTGCTGGGATGATGGGAATTGGCAGCTGTGAGGGTTTCCTAGATAAGTGAGAGAAGGTACTTTTTGGTGAGGAACTTAAGTTTCTCACAATAATCCACAGGCTCTGATAGTCCTGTTAGGAGAGAATCATCAGGGTACCTCTTGTCAAGACTTCTCGTAATATCAGGATGCTGTGTGTATTGTAGTGAATTGATGATAATCTCCTGAAAGACTTAAAAAAAACAACCAGCAGAGAATGTCTGCTTACAACGAAATGGGGAAGTTGCACAGTTGCGTTTTGCTTTTTCCCTATAGCAATGAAAGCCACCAAGTTTCACAGGCTTCCCAAGGTCACGGCCTGGATTGCAGACGACTGTTGATCTGTATAAAAGAAATGTAATCAAATAATCATCATAATGTTATATCTTTTTTTCTGCTGCTCAGCTGCAAGCTAGTGTCCTGTCTCTCTGTCCCTGTCTCTGTTCACGGGGCTGAGCCTACAGCTAAGACTTTGAGCTTCATAGCTCATTGTGTTGCTTTTGAACCAGGCGAGTCTGATCATTCTCTCCTTTGTAATTTGCTTTCCAATTTTCCCTTCCCAGTAGGAGTGCCTTACAGTACTGTATATTAGCATCTATCTTCCTGTTTTGGATTTCCTGATTGAATCTGCTGTTTGACTAACTTGTAGGCTTGAACTGAACCGCTCCCATGGCTGCGCGTGCTCTTTTGTAGGGGTGGCTGAGTGCATCAGTTTGTGTGTTCTGCCTTCATGAAGTGAGCTCTATAGGCTGCATATACCAACTGTGAAGACACCAAGGTACATGGAAACCCCTCACTTTTGCTCAATTTGGTGCCTTAAATTTTCAAAAGTGAAGAATTTTGTCAGAAATGCTCTGCCATGATGCATCGTGTTTGGCATTGGAGCTCAAAACCCTTGCTCATGGCAGTTTCCATCTTGCTAGGAGTGGTGACCATAAAATTTGTTTAATATCTGTGCTTTGAGAAGGAAATATGAAAAAGGATACCATGGAAATGGTGTTGGGTTTTATTTCCTTTATTGTGGAGACTAGCCAGGCTTCTCTTCAGCCAGAGATGTGGTTGTGCTTATACAAGACCTTCAGGAGTTGTGCATATATAATAACGACAAGCGCTGGGCATTAAAACAGGATCAGGTCACACACTATTTGCTCCTGCAGGACCCACTGGCCAGCCAGCCCGTGCCACATGGCCGGGGGCTCCTGCAGGGCACTCCCTACCTGAGTGCACGGCTGGGTCCTGTGCGGTGCGGGAGGGAAGGCATTTCCTCAAAGCTGCATTTTAATGCAGCCTGGTTCCCTGAAGGCAGACCCAGGGAGGGTTTGGTCAGCGTTACCTTAGAGAGAGGTTTAACCTGCTCCAATGTGAGCATTGTTTGCTACAGTATGGCTAACTCTTCCAGCATGTGTCAGCCCTGGGCACATGTCCATACTGACTGTGATCCACGTCTGACACCAGTAGCAGGAGTTCAGTTTGACAGCGGCAGTGCTGATGCTGCATTCTAGCAGTGTAGTGAGGAGACAGCCTGGATGATGATGTGCAGAGTCCTTCTTTACTTGAAACTTCTGGTGTGCACACACTGGCTTAGGTCATATCTTAAAATGCCAATTTCATCCAGATTCCTTAGGGTGGCCATTAATCCAGATAATAAAGATGCCACTTGTGGGCAGCATCGGAGAAATCCAGGCCTGGAAAGCTATCAGCTCTCTAGGACCAAAGTGTGTTACGCCTCATCTACATGCACAAGTGTCAGTGGCTCAATTATTTATTTATTTGTGTCTGATACACACATTAAACTAGTACAAATCCTTGAATACACAGCGTTATTTTGGTGGAAAAAGGATTTGCTTCAGTTTTGCTCACACACTTGTCGATGCTTAAACTGAAGCGTGCTTTCGGACTGATCTCTAATGGCATTGATACCTGCGATACCAGGCTAGCTTGTATCAGTCCCTTCTGTACTTGAGCTGAGCAAAAGGAAGAATTCACACTCAGAACGTGTGTATGAAGGGGTTTAAGTGATAAAGGCAGCTTCCAAATCACCTTTAGTTCACTCGAGACAGTTAGAAGCTGAGGGAGGCCAGACATGAGCAGCAGGGTGTGGTGGTCGATGCTGCCCCTGGCAGCCTGCACGTTCCTTCCTGCCGGTGCTCTGGCTCCTTCAGCATCTGCGATGGGTTTAGCATTGCTGGCAGTGCACCCAGAGTTTTTGGAAAACCATTACGTGTGTGTGTGCTACTCTGTTAACTTATTGGCGACGTAATTATGTGCATTTCATTGTACTTGTGTTTGCACTGTTTTGTTTTTTTACTTTCAACAAGGATTTTTTTACATGATTGGCAATAGTCTTAATTTATTATTGATCTGTAATAATGTTACAATTGAAATTCAGTGAGTTGAATTGCTTGTTGACACTTGAGCAGGGTTTATTTGGGTTTACTTGTGACAGCATCGGAGCACCAGTCCCTCGTGTACAAAGGCAACTCTCAATAAACACTAAAACCACGTTACTTGTCCTTTTTAATTTACCTTCTGGTGGGTGCTGCATCACAGGTAGGGCAAGCTTGGAAAGAGTGCTGGTTTCCTTAAAAATGCTGATCTGCTGGTGAAAGTCTTCCAGATCTAAGCAAATTACAATACTTAGTGTTCCTGGGTCTGAGCCAGGAGGTCTCTGGAAATACTGTCAATGACTGCATCAGGTGTTGTGGATTTGGATTCCCATTTAAATCTCTAAAGTGTTTTTGGAAAACCTCAGATGCCTGGACTTTTAATGGTGCTGACCCCTAACAGCTTCCAGGGGAGCTTATTGGGAGCTGTTGTTGTCAGGCACCTGTGGATATGGAGCTCCTGGAATGCATGCTGGAGGCATAGGGGGGCAGCTCCCCACTGGACCTCTGCCGGAAGAGTCCAAGCTCAGGGTCTTGAGTCCTAGTTACAGGAGGCATCTCCCAGCTGGACTGAAAGGACCACTGAAGGTCTGGAAGAGCAAGATTTTGCCCACATTTAAGGGTTCTCCAGCTGATGAGGGTAGGAGCAGGCACAATTCCTGCTCTTTTGGGGTAGTTCTTCCAGTTCACCAGTTGAGAAGTTTCTGCAACTCCCTGGAGCTGTGGATTTGGTGACTGTTAAGAATTGCAGCGCTGAGCTGTGGTGGAGCTCATGGGCTTAAACCTGCTGCCAGAGGGCCCACAGAGAAATCCTTACCTATCGCCCCATACTCTTGTGGCCTTCATAAGAGAAGGATATATATCCCCTCTGTCACTGTCCTCCTGCCCCTCCTCAGGAGGAGATGAAGTCCACCAGGCATGTCAATCCTCTTTCCTGCAGGAACCTTTTGGACTTCATCCCTGTGATGAAATCAGCTACAAGCGAGGAGTTAATGTTTGACTGGGACCACACAAGTTGCATGAGGAGAAAACATGTGCAAGACCTTCCCTTCTTCCTTATTTGCTTTACAAGGTGAGCAAGTTCCATTATGACATCTCCTTCCCCTTTCACTGCCACCTCCTCTCCTCACCTCAGCCTGTGAGAGACTGCGAAAACATATCAACACCAAGCAGAGACGGTGGTGTCTAGGGAGCCCTGGGAGGAGAACTTCAGTTGTTCTTTTTTTCTGTCCTCCTATGGCTGTATCTACAGAGGTTCTTCTGTCCTTGCCCCTTCCCAGCGCCTCTGTTGTGCTCTGCACGCACACCCCCAAAGCCCTGCGTTTGGGGTTGTGCTGTTAACCACTTGTGTTAATTTATCAGCTATGCCTTTGATGCAGCAGGCCACAGAAAATACCAGTCAGCCTGTGAATTGCAGCATCTCCTCCACACTCCTTGGGAAAAGCAGCAAAGATTCTGATGCTGAGCAAGGGGGACAGACAGGCACAGAGTATCTAACTTACCTTGTTCTCTTCATGGTTGATAGGCTTCGTGCTGGTGGGACAAGTCAGCGTTTTGTAACAGTGTAAGTTTATGTGTTTGGGAGGATTAGATCATGGGCAAATCTAAGAACCCCAGAGGTCGAACTGCCAATCTTTTGGATTTTGTACTTTCATGTTCTTGTTGCATGTTAAATGCTTTTACAATAGGTTGGGCCAGGAGAGTTGATCATCTCCTATGGCCAAATCCCATGGGGGATGTTGCGGTTCCTATCACCTGAGCATGCCGAGCCAAGCTCCAGCCCCTCTCTTAAAGGTCAGGACACTGCATTTTAAAAAAATTACCGTTCTAGCTCTCAGTCCATAATTACCAGTATTTGGTTTGATTTGGGAAGTTGATTGGTTTTCTGAAAGGTGGCAGAACTGGAGTGCAGCTCTCCTGGAAATCAGCGGCAATGTCCACAAGTTATGAAGCCCTGAGGACACTGTCTAAAATAAATTAAATGGTACAAACTCCCATGTCCAGAACTGTGCTCCAGGCTTGAGGAAATGTTTGTGGGGGGTTTTTCTATCAACTTCTCCATAACGTGTGTGATACAGTCCTGATTGCAGTACAGTAATAGATGCTGCACTTGGTGGCATGATTTAGCTGATGTCGTGGTGTTAGGTCATAGGCTGGACTCGATGGTCTCAGAGGTCTTTTCCAGCCTTAATAGTTCTGTGATTCTGTGAGCTAAGCTTCCTCCTTGCTTCCTCAGGGATGGAGAGGGACTCTCCAGGTCTGAGCCTTACCATACCTTCTCAGTGAAAGGCATGCTGAGGGTGAATGAAATTATTTTGGAAGTGTGTGTACATAGCTCTGGACTGTCTTTTTAAAATAGTTCTTGTTTAACGAAATACTCTCCAAAACAGTGGTCCCATCTACAGGCCTGAGTAATACCACTATGAGAAGGTGGTGAAAAGCATCTCAGATAATCAGGTGTCACAAGTAAAACCAGACAAAGTCTCCAAAGCAAGCAGGAGTAAATTCCAACCATTTTAAGCACAGACAAATATAAAACTTGGCATTGAGGCTGTAAACATGCTGAAAAATCAGTCCACTGTTTAGAGTATGTGACTTTTGATTTTATGTAATTGAGTTTGAGGCATTAGCCTCAGACACTAAAAATGAAGTTGTGAGGCTCATCTGGACAGCAAGAGAAGTCAAGTAAGAGTTTGTGTTAAGGGCTGAATGCTCATTGACTTGAAAGTTCCCAGGTGTTTTTCCTTTAGGTACAATATGATGTATTTACAGGTGAATAAGAAGGAATTGTTGGTAAAGTTTTGTTTAAAAACAAGAAAGTGCAGGTTACTGAATCTGTGTAAGAAAGTACTAAATGTGATCGGTGTGCTTCCTCAGTGCTTCCATAGTACTAAGACTGTAAATTAATCTCATTTGTGACTGACGCTGCAGGCAGGTATAAAGCGCAGCAACTGCGTCATGAGACACGATGAATGTCTCTCCCCTGAACTGCACCTTGCCCTGCAAGTAATCCCACCGCTCTCTGAGAGCAGGGGGTGCAGACTCCCACAGGAGCAAGGTTAGGATGCAAAACCCGAGACCCCAGCACCATTCTATCATCAGAGGTCAGCATGCAACCGCTTGTGACGCTAGTGGATGTTTCTAGTTGTGTACATATTGCAAAATGTCCTGTTCTGGCTTGGGCTCTGCACTTCTGGAGAGCACTTGCCTCTGATTTAACAACACAATCAATCCTTTAGGCTGATACAGACCCTGCTGACTCAAATGAAAGATGCAGTTTGTGAAAGAACCAGAGCTGGGCTCTCAGTCTTCAGAGACATGAGCTGTAGCTGTGTATAAAATTGGCAGATTTCTTGTAAAATGCACGTGCATCTAGCACCGAGTTAACCCTGGGTGATAACAGGTAAAAGAGGGCAAAAGCATAATAAAATACAGGTCTCTACTGGAGGTATTCACAAAGTATTGACGTTAGCTGTGCTTAGAGATTTATGTCAAGTGTTACTGTGCTGTCATAAAACAATAAAATACTTCTGTGCAGGGCTTAGGGCAAAGGGGAGGCAGAGAAGTCTCACTATATAAGGCCCTCCTCCAGCACTCGTGATAATCCATGGGAATGTTTCCATAGCTGTCAGCAGGAGCTGTGTGGAGGCCTGCTAGGGGCGGGCAAGCCAAAGAGGCACATTTGCTATGTTTAGAGCAGGTAACTAGTGAATTTGTCTAAGGGAGGGTGTTGCCTCCATCAAATTTTAGGATCCTAACGAAGCTGGCAAGTCCACCTTGCAATCAGCGGAGAGAGATGAGGGTTTCTCCCGGGAGCAGAGACCTATCTAAACTGAACTGTCCTATCGTGTTTCATAGTAATGCTGACAAGGACTCATAAAAGCTGAGAGACGACATTAAGGAAAGTACTGTGCTCAGGGTGGCCATGAGGTGAAAAGGGCAAGAGTCCAGTGTCCCAGGGTTTCTACCAACACACCCTGGGCTTGGCACACTTTCAGCTCTAGGCTGTTGCAGCTCTGCTTCTCACATGGGGCTTCACAGTAGGCTTCCCCTCAACGTTTTGTCTGCCGGACCAGACTTTGCAGCTGAGCTCAGTGTTTATACGTAGAGGACCAAACTGAAATGCCAGCCCCAATCAGTCAGAGCACCAGGGAGTTTAGATCCAGGCACAGTGCCTCTCTGTCCATGGGTCGGTGGCTCCAGATGGTCCTCCCTGGTCATTGTCTCTGCTCTTCATGAGTTTCTGGTAAGTTTTCTTCTCCAAGTGATGCCAATAGTTAGGACCTGTTAGTCTTGCTGCAGAGTGGTATTGCTCTTCTACTAGAGGTGGTTCCTGTGTAGTTTTTTGCTGGTTAGATGCTACTGCATGGGAAGGTGTTTTCCTGCTGTAGGAGGCCATCCTTTCCAGATGTAGGAGGCAGTTCTTTGCCATCAAAGCATTTAGCAGAAGTGTTCCCCCACCACAGCAGTCCCACAGCTGTCCTGTGAGGGGTGGGAGGGTTGCCTTCTCTGAACAGTGCTTCTCAAAAATCAGCCAGCTTCAAAAAGAGAGAAGCCATCTCTGTTGAGAAGGGACAGATTAGACCCCTTCATAAACCTGAGTGTTGCTGCTGCCAGCCTGGCTTGCCTTGCTTGTGCTGTCAGGAACCAGAGTGCTCCACACCTGCTGGTGTTCACTATCCTCTGCAGGAGCTGATATGGGCTGTTTGGAAGGTGTTGAGCACTTCAGCATCTGACCCCACATCTCTCAACTGTCTGAATTAATTTTGAGCCTAGGCAACTGGATGAGCCTTCCATACTTCTTTCTCAGAAGCATTGCCCGTGCCTGTCCCAGATTTTAGCTTAAAAGCTAAGGAGTAGAACTGAAATCTGTCCCTCACTCATTAGATACAACCTCCAAACTCCAGGGCTAACTTCACACTGGGACAGCGTTCAAAAGTCCATGGGCTCACTCCAGATGAATCTCAGTGTGAGACTGGGTTGGTCCCTCCCTCTGAGTCCTGGGAGGTGTCACAATGGCACTAAACAGCCACAGTCCCATGGCACCTGATGTCCCTTTTATTCCACTGGTTCTCAGCTCAGCTGATGCTAAAGATGCCGCCCAGGTGCATTCCCCTACTCCCAACAGCACTGCAGCTCCCACTCCACAGACCCACCTGCCCCAGCAGAGCACTGTAGGACACCCTGTCCTTGCATCCTGCTCTCCTTGTTAAAAAAAACCAACACAAACCAATGCTATTTTAAGCTTGGTTCAGTAAGAGGTGAGCACTCTCTCTCACATGTGTACCCAGAGCAGAGTCCTGCGGCACCAGCATCCCCTTGGCTTTGTGTGTGATCTTTTCCCATGAATATCTCAGTGGTGTCCTCATCACATGAGCTCCTCAGCCTCTGGGATGGTGAGACAGCCTGCGAGATTGCGATGACCCTTTTAGTTTGCATATCTCTTGCTCCGCTGTAGCCACCCATTAAAATTATTCGCTTTACCCTTCTCTGTATGAATTTAGGGGAGATCTTTGCGTGAACTGCTGGGGACTGGCAGGGCTGTGCGAGCAGGAGGGACGCGGAGCAGAGCGCGTTTCCCAGTCCTCACACTCCTCATCTTTTTATTGACCCGCCTCACTGATTGGAAAAACCCCATGTCCCCCCCACGGCCCCTCTTCCTCCCCAGCCGCACAATTGTCACCGCCAATTAGTGCATTGTTAGGGCACACAATGGCGCTGTGGCCACTGGAATGGGGCGCTTTTGTGCGTCTCCAGTCGGCTGTAGGGGCAGTCAAGATTCATTTAGGGCCTTACACAACATGGACAGAAAATACTATCAGAAAAGCAAAAAGGGGAGAGAAAAAGAGAGAGAGAGAGAGAGGTAGCAAGGGGAGGGGGGGAAGCCTGCTATTCAGGGGTTAGCCCAGCCACATGAAAGGCCCAAGAAGCAGTGCCACAGTGAAGACGCCCCTTGGAACACAAAAAGCAACCAGGGCTTAATAGTAATTAGTGGGCAAACTGCAAAGCGCGCTGTGGCTCTCCAGAGAATTGTTCCTGCGCTTGCTGCCACCGCTGCCCCTTCCCCCTTCCTCCAGGCTGGCCGGGAGGGGAGCGGCTGGGGATGGGAACTGGCAGCCCTCCTCTACCCACCGCTCTGGGGAGGCCTCATCTAGCTCCTCTTTGTCGCAGGTAGATTGGATTTCATTCTCTAAAGCCTGTAGCCAGTTACAGGAGGGGCTTTGCAGCCAGAGCAGGGCACAGGGGTATGGTTTCGGGATCAGCACCATGCTGGTGTCAAGGACCTTGAAAGCAGCCCTGTCCCTTTTTGCAGCCTGGCACAACTCATCTTGTGGCTAGGAGGTCACTGCTGTTGTTTTCTTCTCTCATAAAATAATCACCTGTACAGGTTTTTACCTATTCTGGGAAAGGCCTGATAGCCGCTCTGTCAGTCTTAGCACCAGTGAGGAGTCTGCTCAGGCTGAAGACCAAACCTTGCCTTCCGTTCTCCAGGAAAGCCTGCGCGGTACAAACAGCACTTGCATCCACCCCTTTCTCCTGTTTCTGTGCCAGCTCTCAGTCACGCTAAGGCCTTTGTTGGTACGTACAGACTTTCTTAAAGCACATGTTGACCCAGCACGGCTCAGGCTCATCTTGGGTAGCTGCATGAGCGCACAGCTGAATACACTTATTTAATCTCTGCTTCTGTAGAGATCAGCTTGTTGCTGTTAACAGTCTTAGCTCATCTCCTGAACTGCGTGTACTAGGTTTAGTCAGGACCTCATGTGCCAAACAGAGTTAGCTGTGTCTCAGGAAGATGCCAAGTTAAAAGATCCATAAGGCAGGTTTGACCTCACATAAATGTATTGAGGAGAAATCCAGGACACCTTAGCCCAAGTGGAAAGTACACGAAGACACAAAATTGTGAGTCATTCCTTCTATGTCGTCAGGGAATCTAAATTAAATCTATGGAAGAAAGCTGCAGGGCCTGATGGTTGGTTTGTTGGCTCTTTTCAGCTAATGGATGTGTTTCAGCTATCCTTGGGCACGGAGGTGCTGATGTCAAGCACAACCACGCAGCCCCACAAACTTAACCTGGGCTCTTGCAGATTCAGTTCAGTATAAATTAGACCAGACACCAACTAACTGACCAAATTAAATAGTCTCTGCTGGAAACATTTCCAAACTATGGCATGTGAAAGTGACACACGCGCACACACCTGTACAGTTCCGGACCACTGTCTCTTCTGGTAGAGACTGAAAATACCTCCTCATTTCCTCTGTTAGCTACAGGTACAACACTCTCCTCTCTCCAAGATGCCTGAGCAAGCTCAGGAAATGCAGTTACTGCTCCAGTACCCGTCATTTTCCACGACCTGGAAGCCACAACCACTCCGTATGTCTACACAAAATAGGTTTGATTGTATTAGAACGACAAAAATAAGCTTCACAACCAAGACTTTTGGTCCCTCCAAAATCCCCTCACGGGTTTCACATGAGGCTGAGGGCAGCACAGCGGGCATCAAGGACTCAGCTGGTGTTGCTGGGATAGTTCCCGCAATGCAAACGCGATCAGGGAGCTCACAGCATACGTCTCACAGATAGAGCTGGTTGAAGGCACCGTCTCACAACACAGAATGCGTCTGTCTCTCACCACCCACAACACATCCTCTCTCTGCTAATTAGCAACATCCCTGGCAGAGTCTCAGCTGAAAGGATTACACTGTTTTCTCACCTTGCCCCCTCCCTTGCTCCCCCGAAGAGCGACGTTTAGGCCTGTTGGGATGCAGCCTGGCTGGCCCAGGTAAGAAATCATCCTTGTTGCTCTCCAGACTGCCCCTCTACCAGAAGGGGATTTTGTCTCCAGGACAATCAGCCTGGCCCTAACTGAATGGATGTGCAGCCTTGCATCCCTGCAGCGTAGCACTGGAGGTTGTCAGCCTGATGTGCTCCAGTGGAACGGAAACAGAGAGCAGTGTCTGCAGCAGGAGCCAGAATGGTCTTTTTCCAGCTCAGAACTGAAGGGGTGATTTCCCAGCTCTGTGTGGCCATAAGGGCAAATCACAGAACTTTTCTGTCTGCAAAACTAGGGAGAATTACCTGTCCTTTCTCCCATTTTTTCTGTTCCTTGGCTGCTCAGCCTGGGAGCTGTTTGTACTTGCAGGTATATTCACCCACCTAACACAGTGAGGGGCAAATAATGAAGTTGCATGGTGGGAGCCTGCACAGTAATTTCTCTGAGTGCACCCGGTGGGGTCCCGTCTTCCTCATGATGGTGTAACGACTGGGGGTCTGGCAGCGCTAGCCTGTGAAAGGCATGGAGAAGGGCTCAGCTGCTCCCTTGTCCCAAATAGTGGAACAGTTAATTTCACCAGCATAATGGAAATAGATACAGAGAGTGAATTCTGCTGCAGCTGGACAGACTGAGCAAAAAGCCGAACCAACTGACTCCACTGTTCTCATGCCATAAGGAAGGTGCTGACCAGTGTGAACCCTGTCTTTGCGGTGGTTGTGCCATCATTTTTGTCAGCTTGTTGCATACATAAAATCAGTTTGATTATATCATTTTGGTAAAAAGAGCCTGTAAGAGGACTACGCAACATTTGGTCATCAAAGATTTTTGGCAACCTTGTGCTAGCACTTGTGGAAGTACTGAAAATATTTGGGAGCACTTTCTTGCATCACCAGGAAATATCCCAAACAAGGTAACGTCATTGTGTGCTTGATGGTGCTGCACATAGCAGTGAGGCACAGGATTTAGAGAATGGACTCCTTCTTTTGCCCAGCAAATCTCGATATGCTCCAGTTCTGTAACACTACTCCCTGCTAAAGCTGTCCCTATTTAAGATTGAGCTCCGTGGACCACTTGCATGTGTTGATTCTTCACATCTAACTAATGCCTGAATGCAAAGGTTGCTAGCAACATCCTTTCCAAAATCATTGTGACTTGTGTATTACATTATCCTGTGAATGACTTACAGAAGGAAGTAATCAAAACATGTATAGTTCCAGCTAGTGCTAATTGCCTTTTCATCTGCTTCTGTCTCATTTTACTTGTGTCCTATGCGGGGATTTAAATCTGTATTTCAACACAGTTTGGTTCATTTGATGTGAATGACATGACTCACTAAGCCTTAGCTCCAAGTATTCCTCTAGCCCCGTGTCAAGCACTTCAAGGATGTCAAAAGCAGATACGGAGAATCTGAAGTGCCTGGTCTTGGCAAGAATGCCTGAAAGGTCAGGGAGAGGACATTGTTTCAGGAGGTCTCTGGCCTTGATACTTACTGGTTCATGAAAACCTGAAAACACAGCACGTGTGTATTGCATATGAACCGTCTCCTTTTTAGGGTGCTATAGATGAGTACGCGTACAGGGTGAAGCTTTCAACCGTTGTGTGATTTTTGATTGCCTCTGATCTTAAGTGAGCCGTGTGGGCATGTCATAAAGGCGTCTGATTTCCAGAGGGCAGATCTCTAACAGTTTCTAGGAATAAAGATCCCTTAAGGTTGACTCATGAGGATCCAGAAACACTGCATCTGGAAAGTCTTCATCACAACATCTTGAGAGGTGAGTGAGGAAATGCATTCACAGTGGCTTGTGTATTTGACACCCATTTTGATTATGTGAAACTCTGTATTTTCAGACTGAACTTTGGACTGTTCTGAACACAGACTGAAGTCGCTCTTAGCAGCGACAGTTGTTATCACGTGTTTTTCACCAATCCATACAATTTTAAGGAGAGATTTTCATACAAAAGGAAGAGAGATTTTTTCATACAAAATTAAGGGAGAGACCACCTGTAACTCCAGATGTTCATACTGCTGATGTTCATACTGATAGTAGTCTCTTTGTAAAGTGCCAGTTCAGCATAGACAGAAAGATTACTGGAAAAATCTCAGTTTTGACCAACTCATTCTGAAAGCCAGGCAGGACCTAAGGGACAGGTGCTCACCAGACTGATTCCTGGCTGAATTCTGCCCAGTTTCTCAGCAAGCTCCTGGCACTCCAGGATTTCCGTGTGTCCCCTTCCCCATCCTGTGCTCCCAAGGCCTCCCGAGGCAGGGGCCTTCTAGGAATTCTCCACATTGCATCAGGAAACCTCCTGGCTTTTCCTGATGCTGCAGGATTTCTCAGAAGTACGGGCAGTTTGCCCCGTTTGGCACGCACTGGTGTGTTTTACATTGTTTTTTGATGTTGGAATTTTCCACAAAACACTTTCCAAGTTTCAGCCAGCTTCAGTCTAGGCTGCCTGAGTGTTTTCTCCAGAGGATGTTGCACACTGGCCATTACAAACGTGCCTCCTAACTCTGAGTGAAGGATTTGCTACAAGGTTTTCAGCCAGAGGCTCCTCTAACCTCTCTCTCTCTCTCTGCTGGATTAGAAAACTGCTCAGTATTTTTGTCCTTGAAATAAAGTACTGCAACTGTAACATAGTAATTTAATTTTGATGTGAAACAAGCAAATAAGACAAGTTTCCCAAGGTTGTGGTCTGAAGCAGGACGGGGAAAGTGCTGGGCCAAAGCTGAACTGCTTTGAGCAGTTTCACCCTGAAGATCTCTCACAGCAAAGGAGAGGGCAGAAAAAGGAAATACTCATTTAGAGGTGGCATCGGTCAGAACACCATTGGTCTGAAGATAAAGCAAGCAGTAATTAGTCATTATTATTATAATTGTTATTTCATAGAAGCATTTGATAGCTCCCATGCACGAGCTGCGGTTTTGTTTTACTCATGTGGTTAGAGTCAAAGCTGGTGTGAGCCAGTGCCAATCTTTGCTGGGCAGTGCTCCTTCACCCCTGTCTAGGAGTCTGGCCAGGGGTTAGGCTTCTCACATCTGCACCAGTGTTCAGAAGCCAACACTTGTATTTTTTTGTGTGCTAGCTCCCACTAGGTTACAGGAACGTGGTGATAGTCCCACCTCACATGCACACAGAGGGTTAGATGTGCCATGGTGGAAACCACACCTTCTGACTGTTAAGGTCACCTTTGCTGGACATTCAGATCAGACAGCGCAAAACTCAGGTAATTCATGGGAGATGCTGTGCTCGCTCAGCTGGGAAATGGCCTGAGCTGCTCCAACCACTAGAGTGACAAGCACTGTCCCCTTGGTCAAGAAAAAATCTCAGATTTCTTGCTTCAAGTTTGCTCATTTGGCAGCCTTCCTGAGAGCGCAACTCACCTACAGCTATACGCATACAAATATATGTGTGGTACAATTGACCTGCTAGGAAAGCCCAGTGGAGCAAAGTATTTAACTCTGAAAAAATACTTGGAGTAACTTCTTTGCAATGTATAGAGCAGCAAGCGTTCCAGAAACAGTGTAACTGTGTATTTAAACAGTCATTACTGCCTTCTAGGTAAATAACACATGTTTTTAAAATGGTCTCTATACACAAAAGACGCTAACACAATAAATCCTAATTGCTCTGAAGGACCCATTAGGCTCTATCAGGTCAATACACAGTGGAGGTTTTTTGAAAGTCACTCTACTCTGTTGTTATATAAGCCACAATTTGAAAGTCCATAAATAAGTATTTGCCCAATGTAGAGTGAGGGCTTTGCCAGGGCCACACTAATTTATCATGTCAGCTTCACTATGGGGACTGTTTTCTTTTCAAGGGCCCGTGTGAAAAAAAAAGAAAAAAAGA
>WEIS01115141.1:0-17174 GCA_013389965.1 Todus mexicanus | reverse complement strand
CATACGTGCATTTGATCCGCAATTCAGTTACATTCAAATAATGGTACTGAGCAGGTGGCTCAGTAGTGCAAACCCAACGAATGTGCAGGAATATTATTCTGCAAGGCTTTTTTACTTAAGCGGTAAACTTATGGAAACAAGGCAGAAGGGCAGCATTTCTCACAGAGCTGCTGTGTCCCAGGATATTGCTGTGTACACGGAATGGAGCGCACACCTGGAGTGAACCCACTGAGGGGAGAGCTTAGCTCTCTTTAAGTACACAATGTTACTTTCATTTTCTGATTTTTATTTTTCTTTAATGTTTATTCTATGAGCTGGCAAGCAAACCTGTTTCAATAAATATATCTGGAGAGGGAGAAAATCTGTCCTCTGGCAGTTTTGAAGCCCATGAGAACCGGTCATAGATCATGTTGAAATGTCAGCACTGTCGAAAGGACATCATTCTCCATCTGCTCCCATGTTAGCCTCCTGACAGGCCAAGCTGGTTAGTGGGGCTGATTCATGGCCCGGCAATATAATTCAGTTGTGCTTGTTCATTATTTATAGAAATCTCAGGCATCGATGTTCTGGCTAGGTGAGTTACAAGAGCAATGATGGAAGGAGGATTACTGCTTCAAATTAGGCAGGGGCTAAGCAGACCTCCTGGAGACTACAGCACACGAATGAAGGAATGTAACACGTTCTTCTGAGTGTTAATGTGTATGTTTGCTTTGGGGAAGGTCATAGGTGCTACAATTTCCTTGAGAGGAACTTGCACACTAAAGGTGAATAGAAATGACTGAGTTGACGTCTCTCGAGGACAGGTGGGAGAATTGTAGATTAGGCCACGTAAGTGGGATACTGTGGAGAAAAGCAACTGGATTCAGAGCCCCTGCTGCCTGTTTTTGTGTGATACGTAAGGGCAGTCAGGACAAGGGCCCCTGCAGGGTTTTGCTCAAGCCTTATTTTTATCCCAAATAGTTTTTTAGTCACACACTGTAACATAGCAGTGCTGTGGCATTTGAATGATTTTGTCTTTTTGGCTATCTAGTAAGTTAACTTGTATAATTGCTGGGTCTGCATTTTGATAACACGCAGAGGCTACAGCCAAAGATCAGGATGTAAAGCACTTCACACCCATAGGATGAAGACAGTTGTATCTGCAGTGACCTTATGGCAGGAAAGGGTAAGATCTTGGTACAGGAGCAAGGTGAGGAGCCTAGATGGTCCTACTTGTTTTGCTCCTAAGTTGGGAAGAGCTGAGTAGGATCAGCCTGAAAGTTTGCTGGAATATCACCAGCATGTCACTTGAAACAGCTGAGAGCAGCTTGGTCTGAGCAGCCTGGCACCTGCATTGGCAATGGCATCACTTTCAGTAAAGACAGTGCCTGTGAGAGCTCCCAAATGCTCCCCGAATCAGACAGGTAAGCCCATCCTTCAAGTGCGCTGCACTAGATGAGCCCGTGGAGGTAGTGGGGGCCAAGACTGACCTTTGTCCCTTGTTGTCCACTCATACCCTCTGGATATGTGTCATTTTATGTTGCATTCAGGAAAAATCTCAGTGTTTTAAGCTGTTTGATTAGTAACTGTGACGGCACCTTTAGGTGAATGTATAGACATGAAGTCTACAGTGATGATCTACTGATTTTGGTTGTAAAAAGTAAAGCAAGGGCCAGCATTTGTCAGGCTAGCACCTGGGGCATATCTCATCGTCTGGCTCTTGGCAGCTGGAAGACCTTAGCTACTCAACCTAAGTTCAATTCCTAACTAGAAACTCTGGAGACACAAGTAGATTCCTAGAGATATTGCTGGAACAGCAGAGGTGCCATAAATAGGGCAATAATTCTAGCCAAGTCCCTATGCATGGCACCATTTTTTGGCCAGCTCTGTGCTTTAGGATACACTGGGCAATAAGAAATGCTGGGCTGAGGGTTGCAGATGGGATGCAGGTAGTTAATACGATCCTAACTGAGACAGTACTGTCAGGGGTTTTCTGCTTGTGTACTTCTTTTCTGTGATGTGCATATATGTATTTCCTTTTGGCCAGAATGACATTATTTGTCTTCATTTGCTGATGTATTATTGCTTTAAAGTGTCAGTATGAGCTCTGTGATATGGGGACAACATAGTGTGGCTACCTCATGAGATTTGTCCAGAATGGGTCCCAAGGCACTTTTCCAACAAATAAACTCTTACAGCGATAGCCTGCTTAATTTTTAAATATGGAAATGAAACCATTACATTGTTAGTCCCTCAGAAGGTCTGAATACCTAACTGCTGTCCAGAGCTAATTTTCTGGGCAATAATTTAATACACAGCACAGATAAACTGCAGACTTCGATTGAATACAAATGATTTCTCAGTGACATGAATTATGGCCTTATGCTGAGCATCACTATGGCAACTACTGACATCACTGCTGGCTTCAACCTGCACAAAACCCAACTTCCGAGGGTCTCTATTTGTTGGCGCAGATCTTTTCAGGGCTTTTTGGGGGATATGAATATGTAAGCACCTCAGGGTTGTCAAGGGTTTGCTATGTATGTTCGCTGTCGTTTGAAACATTTATTCCCTTTGTGGTTAATGTTGTTCTCATGAAGGAAACCTAATGAAAATTACTGTTTGTATTTGGTTAGTAACATTTGTTGATAACATATGGTCTGGGAATGCCTCAACAAATAAGAGCTTTTTAATAGTAAACAGAGATATGAGTTCTATAAAGCAGACGCTGTCAAAATACACAGCGTAAGGTTGGATATTTTCTTACTTTTGCCTCTTACCCAAAGCAAGATTCTCTTCCTACTTTCCTGGCTGGTGACGACACAGTTTCTTTACGAAAGAAAAGATACCCTGTAATCTGAAGCTGCAATTAGAAAATAAGGGTGTTCCTTGCTTCTTACGTTTAGAATGTTTATTAAATAGCTGATGAAAAAAATGTGATATCGAGGATTCGGCTGGACCTGTGGTGCTGTAGATAATTTATGCCAAACCTCTGCTCCCTGGCACTGGTGACAGTTTGATTCATTGTCGAAGATGAAATATGTGCAACAGTGGGAGAAAAAACTTCAGAGAGGAACTGACGAAGAAACTGAGTTCGTTAATTAGCTCTGCACTGAGCAAACTCATCTGCTGAGCTCAGTTGGACACAATTTGCTCAGTGGTGAGCAAAGCAAAAACCCATACTTATTTTTCTCAATACCTTTCCAAATGCAAAACCTGCTGTTAGGTATTTAAGTTGGAAGAACACATAGTCACTGGACCACAAGTCATCTGAGCCTTTTCCCAGCCGTTTCAGGAGAACTGCCTTTCTTCAGCAGAGGATCCAGTCTGAGGACAGTGTAAAATGAGAACTTGTCATTAATAGCATGAGAGTGAATAGAAGTGGTTAGTGAGATTATGAGATAATCTCTTACCTGACTTGCTGCATTTCAGATCGCAGTGTGTGCTCCTTCAGATATCTCGGAGGTGTTGCTCACAGCTCTTAGTTTCTTCTAGTTTACAAAAGGCACCTTGCCTGTGATTACTCTTCAAGACTGCTTGTGTACACCTCCCATGAAGTTTTGAAGTGTGATGAATTTTCAGGGTCTCTGGGAACAATGTAGGGATCTAGCTCACAAAGAATTACAAAACAAAAAGACAAAGCGGGTCTGGGAAGAAAAGGAAAAAAGAGTGGTTTTTATCTGCTAGTTTCGCGTTGGACCTCTACATGATTGAATATTTGGGAGCATCCTCCTTGCAGTGGTGCCCCCTTACCCAGTCCTCCCTCTGCCCTTGATCTTTGGCTGAGCTGCTCTCTGCTAACCACGGCAAGTGCAGTTCTAGGAGTGCTTTGCTTAGCTCTGTCTGGAAGTTTCTGTCTGTCTTTATTTCAGTAAGTTTCTTACTTTCTAAGCTGTAGAAACAAAGCTTGAAACCCACCTGTGAAGTCTCAAACATAAAAGCATTGTGACTTTTAATCACTTAGTGTAGAAGGTATTCTCGTCTCTTCTCTGCTGTTTTCAAAATTGTTTAAAGCTTACAAATAGGCATTAGGTCAAGTTCCACTTAATTTTTGTTGTGTGGCCCTCTTCATTCTGTGCCTGATTGCCAAAGGGGAGCTTTTCCTGTATCTCAACAACCTTAGCACAGGTGAGTGTTGGTGTGAGTGGCACCACTTGTGGAGGCTCTTCATGAGCCTGTTTGGAAAGCTGCAGCCTTTCAGATGTTGAACAGACTTGGTGTTTCATGAGTTTCTTTTCTGTAAATCAAAGCTGACTGCTCTAAGAACCCCCCAAGGATGCTCTCCAGCACAGCTCAGGTGAGCCCTCGCGGGTGTCACCAGACCGCAGCTCCAGCTGCAGCATGCTGCTTGCTGGGACAGGAACAGGGCCCAGGAGGCAAGTCCCCTTGTAAGATTTAAAATGGCAAGTTTGGCCATAGGTGTCGGCCGGCTGTTGCTACAGGCAGAGGGTTCCACATGGTATAAGTTCATGTTCTCTGCACGCTCGGGCAGTCTGTGGTTGCAGGAGCTTGGAGATGACCTCTAGAGATGTGCATGTCTAGAGGGGGTTTCGCATACTCTGGGTCATTCAGCCTTCACAGTGGTCCTTTCCAAGCCATGGCACCAGACAGGGGATGACTTGTGGGGACCAAACAGTAGACGTTGGTCTCGGTTCATTGCATAGTTGGAGAGGTGGCCACTTCCTGGCCACTGCTGTCCCATTCTCAAGGAGCTAATGTCCTGCTTTGCAGTCCCAGCAAACTAGGATTATTCCAAATGGCATGGATTGAATGTAAACCTGGGCTAGAGGACTGGGCTGGGACTCAGAAAAGGACCCAAGTTAAGTTGGCATTTCTGCAGAGAAAGCAAACCTCACTATCAGCCTGGAAAGGAGAGGTTAATTAGCCAAGAGAAGAGAAGAGACATGAGTAATTGCAGATGTCCTAGGTGCAGACGTCCTCAATCCTCAACTTCTGTTGTGAGTATGCGGGCTGTCGCTGCAGGAGATACATTGTTCTTTCTACATAAAATTTCTCTTAGATTTGGTTTCATGCTGCTCCCACATACTCCCCTTTTGTCCCCCAAAGAACCATCATCGTTTTTCCAAACATCTGTCCCCCATTTCCCAAAGAAGATAATTCATGCCCTTGTCAGTCAGACAGCCCAACCACTTCAGCTTGAGCCAGACAGGACATTTCCAGTTACCCGTTGCATGCCCAAGCAGTAGTGCTGCTGACCTGCCAGTCGAGCTGAACATCTCTCTCTCCTTATTTTCACAGCTGGGGCACCCAAGGAGACTTCACGACAACACATGCACTTCCTGCAGTGAAGGTGAAGCTGTTCACGGAGAGCACGGGAGTGCTCGCTCTGGAGGACAAAGAGCTTGGGAGGGTAAGGAGATTTTGAGTTTAATAATGTTTCTCTTCTGGCCTTGCTTTTCTGGAGAAATCTCTCCTGTACGGAAATATCTTTGGAGCACAACATGCTCTGCTTTTTTGCCAAGCTTCAGGAGAGGGAGAAAAATCAAGCTCTCCACTGCTGGAAAGGAGAGCATCTCACATGCTGTCTTTGTTGTGAGTTTTTAATGGCAGCATTTCAGCTGGCTGTGCCTGCAGCGCGCGGCGGCACAGGACTTGTGTGCGATATTGGCAGTCCGGAAAGCCTTAGAAGTTGCTTACGGAAATGGACATTCCTGAGGCAGAAAAGGGGATTATGCTGAATCAAAAAGAGGGGATTTAAGTTTGGCAAGAGACTGTTAAGCTGCTCTCATATCTGCTGAGCAGCCGGTGCACAGTTTGAGCATTTGAAAGCACTGACTGCGGTACTCGCTGCAAAGGGCTTGAAATCCTGCATTCCCCTGGGGATTGTGGCTGAACTGGTGGCTTCAGTCAGGCCAGACTAGGGAGCCAAACATGGGGATTCATTGCTCCCATCAGTTACATTGATAGTGAAGAGCTGAGCTTCCCAGGGTACAGAGCTGACCTCCCCACCCCATCTCTGCTTCTCACCTGTGGCCTTTAAACCAGCACCCTGGGACTCATGGCCCTCCATCGCTGAAGCCCACAGCTCCACAATATTTGTGGATGGCATTTTTCTGTGGCTTTAGGACACTTCAGTTAAGTCTGCATGGATTTTCTGCCGCTCTATTATTTGTGTTGGCCCTGTGCATAAGTGGCAGCAAACTCCCTGCCATGCCTTCCTCAGCTCTTCAGGGGAGTGAGATCAACATGGGGAAGACTCCATGAAAATAAGTTCAGGGTAAGAGAAGCTGCATCTTACACATGGGCTTGGCACCTTCTGTGTCAGGGCTCAGCATGGTCTGAGTGATCTCCAGGAGCAGCCTGAGCTGTCTGCCTGGCTCTGCAGCATCCCTTGCTCTCCTCCCTGCTTACATGGCTATAGCCAAGAAAGCCACTGGTCCTGTGGCAAGCCCAAGGATGGTATTTCCAATTAAGGACTAACATGTTGGGATGTTTCTTGCTAACTCCATGGCTACTTGTGCCTTGGCACGAGAGAGTCTGTGTACACACTGCAAAGGTTTTCTTAATTAACGCAGGTTTATGTTCATCCTATTCATACAAGTGTCAAACATTCTTTCAGGTCCTAGTGAGCTGTTGATCTAATTTATATCTTTATGGTGGAGAGCGCTGCATGTGATTTGGTCTCGTATGATTTATGTTCGACTATTTGTGTTTTCATGTAACATCCTTTGTTCTTGCACTTGAGAGAGTGAAAAGCAAAGCTACCCCTTCTTGTGTCCTCTCAATCTTCTCTTCCAAGCGAGTCATAGCCCCTTTGAACTCTGCTCCTCCACACCTTGATCCTTCTTTTCTCCCTGTCCTCCTCCTTTTTTGAAAAAGGTAATGAACCCACTACCCACAACCGAAGACCTGCAGTTGCTTTGCTGCACAGCATCATCATATTTTCAGGATTATTTTCAAAACCACCTTCTTCAAACAGCCCGGCACTGCTGCCCTGTCCACTGCAGCATGCTGAGCAGAGCTTTTCACCCAGCTGGCTGCGATGCCATTCAGGGCTTTTTCCCCTGAGTGGTTACACTCAGTGTAGACCCGCTTGCTTTGTCAGTCTTGTTTCCACTGGCAGCCGTGAGTGGTGCTGACTTTGCTGGTCTCGGGAAGCAATTAGCTGTTCATGTTGTTCTGAGAAAGATGTCAGGCCCCAAAGCAACCCCTATTGCTCTGAAATGCTGATGAGCCAGCCCCGCCAATGCGCTTTAATTCCCAGTCCAGCGGGAAGCCATCCCTTGGCTCTGAGCTTCTGCAGGTTGAAGGCCACAGGCCAGCAGCGGTGAGCATGGGTAGCTGGGTGGTGATTTCCCCTGGCCCGTGGCCACCAGTGCTTTCAGTCAGCCCGACTTCAAAGGAATGTTTGGTGTGCCCAGAGTGGCTGAGATGACACGTGTCTGCTCAGGCTGCATCAGGATTTTTTCTTTAATGAAATAATGAAACCGGGAGTGTGTTAAGCCCCTAGTTGAGCTGTTGGAGTGGGCACAAACCTATCTGCACGGCGAAAGGAGGGAAGCAGGTTTTATACACAAAAGTACCCATGCTCAACCACCCTTTGAGAAGCAGCTTTGTGCTCTGCCAGGCGTGTACAATGCCCACTTTCTATTGCGAGTGTTAAGTTGGCAACTGGCCGGCACTCCTCATTTCGCCACTTTTATCGAAGGGAGAGCTGGAAAATGCTCCCAAGCTCTAAACCGCTGGTTGGGCAGCTGAAGGCATGGGAATACATCCTGGCCCTATTGAAGCCAGTGGCAAGGCTCCCACAGATTTCAGCCATGCCAAGACTTCATCTACTGAGAGCGAGGAAGGGAAGAGCCATGAATTACAACAGCACTGAGCAAACTTTGTGTGCCTTTTGATGAAAAAGAGTTAGAAATCAAAGTAGAGAGCATCCCAAACACCCTGAGCGGCTGCTGCCTTGCTAAGAGATGCAGCTTAGTGCAAACCTGTGTGCTTGTGTGATCTGCCTTGCAGTTGGGGTCGTTGGATACTACTCAGTGTGGGTCCATCTGTGTTTCTAACAACACTCTGCATGGAGGACTCACTTCTCATCTTCAGGTTTTTCTTAAATATGTGGTGGGGTTTTTCTTTCAAGAGTGATGCAGTAGAGACTGGTGTTGCTCAGTCGTCTGTGTAGCTGGTAACAGCTTCAGATCCCTGCCAGGGAAAGCATTAGTCTAATTCAATAAAAGTAGTGATAAATAATGTTGATGAATATGGGTGAAGTTTGAAAATCTACTGATATTAACCGTAGGCTTTGGAGGAGGCAATAAAATCATTGTTTTGATCATTCATCAGAGGGTAATAGCGTCAAGGATACTTTGGTGGAAAACAGCCCCTAGGCTGTTGACTCAGCAGTAGAGTTGAAGAGCAGAGGAATGCAAGATTATAGTCTGGGCTGGAGTTTGGCAGGAGCAAGGGATGAGTGATGGCAGCACAGCAAATAACCAGGGTGAGTGCTGCCATTTGTAAAATAATTTGCTTGCGTAAAGGTTAATGGGTTTAAAGGAGATGCATCTCACTACAGGACAGTGGAGACTTGAATGAATTAGTGCTGGACAAAGTCACCTCTGAGAGTGAAAGCATCAGAATAGGAATGGGCATAGGAGGGGGAGGGTTAAGCCATCTCAGAGGATGACACTAGGAGAAGATGGTGAATGGGGTGTACCTCTCTGTGGCTCACTGTCTGAGGGAGCGGCTCTGCTTTGTAGGGGTAACAGGTGAGTGGGAAAAGCACAGGAGATCAGGATCAAGAGAGATTGCTGGCCTCTCAGAGCCTCTCAGTTTCTTTGGTGAGCCAGGCACTTCCATTGGCGTTCATCTGCACAGCTCCACTGCAGTCATTGGTGGTGCAGTGGTTTCCTCCCACTGGAGACTGTCCCGTCACTTCCTCACTGCGTGAGATGGAAGCAGAGACCTGCAGCACTGACGTCATGACATGGGATGCAGATTTTATCTGCTGTTGTAGTGCAATCAGACACAGCAGCCTACCTAAACTGTTGCCTGCTGCATCCAGTCTTAACAGCACACAAAAAACTCAAGCCAGCTTCCCCACAACCTGATGGTAGCAGTAGGAGAACCATTTTAGGTAGAGCTTTCTTTGCCCTTGAAACAGCACACCTCTGGCTGGAGGCTGACCAAGTTGTATGAGTCTGAAAGTTGTTTATTGCTGGTTTGCTAATCACGTTGGACCACCATCACTTCTAGACTGGTTTACCTGGACAGTTGCAAGTTTGGCTACCTCAATCTTTCCTTAAACGGTGGGAACTGATAATGCAGTTCTGTTCTGCCCAACCCCATCTGCCATCTTCATGGTAGATAGAGGAGCTAAAGAATATATGAGCTAATCTGAAAATAGTAAGCAGTACTTTGAAAAAGCAATGAAAAGCCATCCTCACAGATGCGAATAGAAATTTCCAGAATGACTTTTAGGGCAGAAGTAGCCCATCTGATGTGCTTTTGTTCCCAATTAAAACCCACTTTGTGAATGATATTTTCCCTTTAACATTGTTGGTTTTGACGCTTGCAGGTTGTTCTCCATCCTACTCCCAATAGCCCGAAGCAATCAGAGTGGCACAAAATGACTGTTTCCAAAAACTGCCCGGATCAAGACCTGAAGATCAAGCTTGCTGTGCGAATGGATAAGCCTCAAAACATGAAGCACTCTGGGTAAGCGCTTGTCTTGATCTGAACTCAGTTTGTTTTGAATGTGCATTCAAAAATTTCTCCTCTTTTATAATTCTGGAAGAGAAACTTTTCTTTTTTTTTTAAGTTCAGAGGAGGTCAAAAGAAAGGTAAGTATAAAAATGGCATTAGCTGTCATTTATAATGCACTTTCCATACTCTTAGCATAGTCTTTTTAATGCGTATCAGCCAAACAATTTATATTGTAAACAGTATTCCTTGGGAAATTGCTGGGTTATTTTTTTTCCTGTATGGAAATAACAGGTGAGCCACCCATCTCTCTTGCTGAGAATGGTATAATTTCCTCAGTTATTCTGTGTTTCCCTGTATTGACTTCTCAGAATGGAAAGCACAGTGCACCTCCCACTTGAAGGAAAGTCCAGGGTGATCATTATTAAATAAGCAGGAATAGATAGCACAATTAAATAGCAGTTGCCTGGTGGAGGCAGTTGCAGTCCTGGCTTTTGTCAGGCTTTCTTCAACTAACATTTGGTTTACAAGATGCTGCTTAAAACTACATGGTTTATAATACAGGCTCACTACCAGAACTGAGGTTATCCTTCTGTTGGTGTTAGCCGCGAAAAGGACAATTTTTACCCTGTTCTTGAACTAGCCAAGGACTTGGTACCCACATCAGCATGACTTGGAGTTTTGTGGCTTGCACATTCACCAAGAGTACGCTGAATCTCTTCTAGCATAAGGAACCACTAGCATAACCAAAAAGGAATTGGTTTTCTGTTTCCTGAGCCAGAACTAAAGTAACTATAATGATACATAAAACATATTAATGCTAAATAATGTCCTTGTGTTTATTATTAGTCTGGTGCTGCCACTATTCTTGCTGGTGTCACAGCGGCTGCTTCATTACACAGGTTAAATGATCATTTTGATATTAATTTTAAAATTTAGTTTTTCCTTTGTGGGAAACAGTAAAATCACTCCTCCTTAGGAGTTATTCGGTTTGCTTGAGTAGCTGTAGCAGCATGATTTCTAGGATTTCATCTTAAGCTGTTCCACAAAGTGTCCTGATTTAGTCAGTCCGGTGGATACTGGGATCCCAGGTACTGGTTTTGATGTCCTAAGTGTCTGTTTCATAGCTCTCTTCAGCCCAATGGTTTTGTGAAGGCTTGAAGCAACATTTAGGGTTTCTCTCCCTTAATTCTTCTGTTGCAAATGTGTTCTTCACCCATCTGACCATGTCATAGTTATTCAACGGTGTTAAAGGGCTTCTAGATTCTGAGCAAGTTGTGAAAGACAAAGAGAGAACTAATACTGTGTAACATTAAGACTTTAGGAGCTTTTAATGTCACTTTCTTTACAGGTTATTTGTTCAAGCTAGAAATAAACACATTCAGGAATGCTGCTGAAGTCTTCTAATTAGTTCTACTTATGCATTAACTTCAGTTTCTAGGTGTAAAGGAAACATACTGAAAAGCAAGAGAACAGCATACGGTCACTTGTGTACTGACTTCACCTTCTTTTCTCCTAGGTATTTATGGGCCATTGGTAAAAATGTTTGGAAGAGATGGAAAAAACGATTCTTTGTCCTGGTCCAGGTAACAGATTTAACTAGAAGTGGTCTTAAATCACAACATGAAATATTTAAGTCTTTCCGCTGGCCATTTTCAGAGTGGTGTAATTGATGCTGAGCTGTGGTTCTACGCAGGCTGTCTGTTAAGTCATGGATTTTTTTCTAAACATTTACATCTTCTCAAGGACACCCCAGTTGCAGATCTCTAGCCGTGAGTTTCCTGATGCACATGAATGCTTGGTGAAATGGAGAACCAATTTTAGTGAGGAATTAATGAGATGAGGAGGAAGCTCTGCCTGTCTTGGCTGGAGGTACTTGGGTGCAAGTGCTCCCTTCTGAGCCTCCAGGTGTTATCTGAAACCCACTGCAATCTACAGAAGTTTCATCACTGGCTACATCTGAGTCATTATATCATTCTTGACATTTATCTTGCCTTCACATTCATTATTGCCTCTCATTGTCTAAGGCTCTCATCGATCATTTTGCCATGTCTTTCTTCCTTTTTCCCATTTTTCCTTTTTTCACTTTCTGCTCTCCCAGTTTCAGTAGAACTGTATATTTGACCATGGTTACGAATTTCAAGGGAACAGGCAGAAGATGTCCTGTGTGACCTAAAAGGATCTGACCAGTACTTGATGTGTTAGATCTTCTCTCACCTTCCCAAGGACAGCTGAAACCACTGCACTGTCCACAGAAGTGTGGGGACCCAATTTGAGCAGATGCATCTTCACACCAACCTGATAAGGCCACAGAGGTCTCTTGGGGCTCTCTCTGTCTCCCTCTGAGTTCCTTAGAGTATGTCGTCTCCAGATATGACAAATCAAAGCTTTGTGCAGGGTCCTGTGATGAAAGCAACACAGAGACGTTCTGATAGAATAGCAGAGGATCCAACCGAGGTCTTGTGCCAGCACAGATCCAAAGTGACCAAGTGAAATCCTGCTGAAGCAGATGACAGATCTGCTGCAGAGGGGCTGGAATTTCACCCAGGTATAAGAACAGAGATGGAGCATGCTTGTGTCCTGGCTTTCCTGTGCCAGGAAGGTGAGGAATCCACAGAGTCTATCTTCCAGCTTACACAGCTGGCTTCTCTGGTCCTTAGTCACCCAGTGTAAACTGATTAGTTTGTTTTAATTATTACTCCAAGTTCAATTGTCTCAGTCGGAAGCTTAATTACATTCCTTATTTGTCCATTGCTGCCTTCCTCCATAGTGCTGAACTGTGGGGCAGATACGAAAATTCATCCAGAGGAAGTAAAAGAAATTTAAGATGTGCGTGACTTATGTAAGTAGGAGCGTGTTTGGAGACACCAGTTGAGTACCTAGTCCAATAGTGAAGTAGCAGCAGCAGCGACAGTTTAAGTGATTGGTTTGTGCTCCAAATGGAATCAAAAAGGTCACAGAAGTAGGTTGGTTAGTGTAGAGCAGCCACAGGAGTTGCCTCTATCTGCCCAAGTAGTATATTTAGATTTAGGGAAATCTGATGGGTTTAGGATCTGTGTAATCGATTCCTAGAGGCAACTGTTTTGCAAATGCACCCTCCTTGTGGGGACTGGCCAGGTCCCTGGTGAGACGGTGCTTGGCATCTCACAGGGGAGCCCAGCACCTTGCAGAGCTTGACTGCTGGAGGTAGATCCCAAACTGCCTCCTGGGTACGAAGCGGCTGAGGCTGTAAGGAAGGAAACATTATGCAGTGACCCTGTTCTTGGGCAGGGATTGAGGGATTGCTTTTACCTGTATGTGTCCTTTATTTAGTTCTGAAACGAAGTTAACAGTGCTGAGGCAGCTTGCGATCACCTCAAGCAATGAGTATTGCTTTTCCCTGGGAGACCATTCACTCCTACTAGACCAAGTGCTCAGTCCCTTCTTCCCTGTGAACAGGGATTCTTCAAAGCAAAGAATCCTCTTTCTTAACATAGATCCCCCCCATTAATAAATCTGGTGATACTCTTCCATGCAAAGGTTTGCAGGCTTGAACCTGGATTCCCACATCTCTCCCAAGGAGCCTTTCTTCGGGCCGTTCTGTGCGACTGCAGTTACTTCTCTAGTTCTCAGCTGTTCTGTATTCCTCAGCTTGCTGTGGAATTGAAACTCTCAGAGTTATTCCATGTTTTCTCATGTTACTAGGTCTGTATTCGTCAGTTGGCATATAAGAGCAGAATTTGGCCAGGAAAGCAGTTCATTTGAATAAGATGAGCAGACTTTTGCCCCCAGAGAGTCTCTCTAGCCCACCTCAGAAATTCCAGCTGCCACTGCAGCTTCTCTGTTATGTTACCGTTTGCTCAACATTTGGTGCAATGTAAAGTGTTCTGCCGTACATCAAATATAAACAAGAAACACTCTCTATGCAGTCCCTCAGATGTAGTTTGAGCATATTGAACATGTCAGCAGGCAATAAAGATGGAATAAAAATACTTTGCTGTCCGTATGTTTGTCATTTGCTTTTCATGCAATGCAAAGGATGGGTGCTGATACGAACAGGGATTGGCAGCAAAGGTGTTGATGTCCAGGATGCTCTGAACTCTGCTAAACCACAGACAGAAAATAACCCCCACAGGAAGGTGAGCTGGCTCCATTACGTAAAAAACAGACAAGGAGCAGCCCCTGTTTCAGGAGCTTGCTCATCTACACCAGCCTCCTGCTTGCACCAGAGCTGAGAGATGGAGCCCAAAGCATCAAGTCCATTTGGGATATAGTAGTCTGGTCAGTTCGTGACACTGTCAAGAGGGCAAGGCTGCATGTTCAGATGAATAACTAAATGTTTCCTTTCTGATCCCTTGTCTCTGTCCCTTGCCTGTAGAATCTTTTACTGCAGCTGTCTCCTCTTCCATCCCTTGCAGAGTAACCTCCTCCTCCTGGTCCTGTGCCCTCTCCTGCCTTTCTTTCCCCATTTCAGATGGACGCAGCCTCAATCCTTCATTGCTATTGAGTGGTACTGCTCTGCCTTCTGGTACCAGTGATTAAGACATTCATGGTAATAAATACTTAAACGCTTCGTAACCATCTAAACAAGGCACAAAATTGCCAAACTGCATGGGCGGCACCAAGGAGGCAAGTGTTGATGGCAGTTTGTCTCTTTTGTGTCAGTGATGGCACACCGGTATGAACGGAGGCTCTGCGTGCATATGTGGAAAAAGGAGCTCTGCAGGGTGTGTTTCCACTGCTGCTTGGCTTGTGTAAACCCTGAAGGGAAAGGAAAAGGAGCAACAACTGCCTTGTAATTTGGGTGGAATAATCGCTTTTACCTTCTGTGTCTGTGTAGCTGCGAGGGTTGTTCAGGAGTGGAGAGGATTTGTTTGGGTGTAGTGGGTGAGAGCGTCTCCTTTGTGCCATTTCTAGGGCTAGGCTTCACCTCTCCCGTGCATGCATTGCTGAGTGGACTTGGTTCAACTCCTTGGGGAAGGTTTGCAGCACGGTGTGGCTGACAGAGCTGGTGCATACACTCCTCCAGCATGCACCTGTGTGTTAAAGAGGGGATAGTTTTCTCTTCCGAATGAATCGCAGTCCTCCCTGCACGCTGCCCACCCTTCTCGTAGACACCCTTTGAGATGAGCAGCAGAAGAGCAGAATACTGATTAGATGTAAATTACATGGCAGAGACTCGTTACTTGCCTAATTTTAAATCCTGAGATATGCAGCGTGAAAGTGATGGCAGAATATGGCCCTGAGCTTGGATGGAAATGGTCCGCAGCATCGTAAGTGAGGAAAATGCTTCGTAAAGGCAACAGTAATGCCAGTGGCAGTGGTAGGCGAAAGCAATGGAGCAGTTTAGGGCAAAGTTCTCTGTGACTGGTTAGGAAGGGAAGTGCACATCCATCACAGATGTTCTAAATGCTTCCTAAGTTGCTATATCAGCTACCTGAGCACAGTGCACAAATTTCAGCCAGTTTGCCAATTAGACCCTCAATCGTGCAAAAGCTGGGATTTTTTGATAGCTGACAGAGCTCGTATTACTTCTTTGAAAGATCTAATGTGCTGCACTGGCAAGAGCACTACTGTTGGTTCTGGTGGGTTTGCTGGCTTTGCAATAGGAAATTTCTTATAATGCTTCTTAAGGGCAAGTGAATTAATTACATGGAGATTTCAGACCGAATCTGTTCTTCTCTTGTCATAACCCCGTTTCTGTGCGCTGGCAGCATATGGGAAGTAACACTCCATGGTACCTGGATGACATGTCGTCTGAGTAGCTTGAAGCAGTTCTTGGCTGATTGTGTCTGATGGTGTTTGCAGAATGCTGTTGGAACCAGATCAACTCTCTGTAGGTTAAAACCAGTTGCAGTGTCTACGCCTGGATCTATTGTTCTAGTGACAGACTCCCTGAACTCATTATAATTTAGACTAACAGTGACAGTTCCTGCTTTTAGCAAAACTCAGCTGACTTGGGATAAAATGAAATGAAGTAAGTGTTCAGTACCTACAAATAATCGACAGAATTTGAAAATAATTCAGCAGAATTGCAGTGTACGACACCAGGGGCCACAGACTGTGATCCTCAGGTCAAGGTAAATGACCCCAGGCTGGTCCCCATCATCATATTAAATCATGTTTTCAGTTAGACCCTCACTGAGAACTGAGCAGAGGTGGTGATTCTTGAGAAACCTTGAGTGCAGATGATAGATACAAAATCTTTGGAAGCTTCTGGTTGAACTGATGCCACGGCTTGTTACACCTGGCTGTGGTAGGTCCGTACTTAGCCAGGATGGCTCCCATCCCTCAGCCCTGCCACGCACACCTACTCGAGGGAAGAAGTTAGGACTACTGCTATGCGCAGTTGCTCAGGGCTGAATGGACCGTGCTGAGATGTGAAAACCATTGTTTTCACATTTTTTTCTTTAAGCTAGATCATTTCCTCTGCTCATTTGTGTCAGGAAAGGGCTCGGGAGGCAATGTACAGCTGCAACCAGAGGACAAGAGTCTCCCATCAAAGTGGAAAGCTGTATTACAGCTGGCAGTATCTTAGCACAGTTTCTCTCCCTTGGGACACAATGCATGCTGTTAATCTAGGAAAGGTCCATTTAAGAATTTAACCCAAGTGGGGCGGTGTTATGTCAACAGTGGGAAAGGGGGAGGCAAATGACTGAGCTCGGAGTGTGAGGCACGACAATTAACAGGTTTGAGCAGGATGCCGGGGAAAGCAGCACTCGCTAGAGCAGGAGTCTCTGGTGGAAAAACAAGGACGAAGTCAGGACTGGTTAATACATATCTACTGTATTTATTAATCAGTTGGATTATATAGCTGGTGACAGAATATGGTCAAGTGCCAGGAAAGTCAGATCTAATTTAGCAGCCTGGGAATAGTGAACTTCGGCATTTGTCGCCCGCTGTCTTCTTCCGCATTCCTGAATTTCTTTGTCTTTTTCTCTTTTTTTCCCACTTTCTTTTCCCTCTGTTCCTTTGTCTCAAATTATTTCTCAAAGTATCTTCCCTTTTTTTATTTTTTTTTCAAAATGAACCACCCAGGGCAGCCTTGGATTATTTCCCTTCTTTTAGTTTCACTCAGTTCAGCTTCCTTAGATGCTCCTTTCCTGGCTCTCATCAAGTCCCTGGATGAAGTCCCAACTGCTTTGAGAGTTTGTCCCTCACTGGGCAGAGATTTCTCCTCTGTCTTCCTTCAGTTTCCTCTCTGTATCTGTGTTTTTTCCAATTACTCAAACCATTCATCTTGCCCATCCCATCTGCTCGCTCACTCTCATACTCGGCTATGGTTCGGTGTGAACTCAGCAGGCTGTAAGATTAATTTCTGCTATTAACTGTTTCACTTGTCTGGCCACTTCTAAGCTTCCACAGAAAACAGGCTTTGTAAGGCACAGTATTTTAGAGGACTGATGAAAGGCAAGCTGCAATCTCCACTTGACCCTGCAGTGCTGTTCAGCAGCGAAGCGTGATTGTGACATACCGAGCTTTCTAGAACCAGGTTGTGCTTTATCACTGCTTGTGAACGGAAGGAAGCACATTATCATAGAACCACAGAATAATTA